>BPLR01009261.1:0-205358 GCA_021605095.1 Caerostris extrusa
CGGTTTTTTTCAATTTTTGTTCATGAAAATTTTTATTTTTATAATGAATTCTTCATTAACTAAGCGAGATTCTGATTTAAAAAACAGAAATATTAGATTTCAGGATAATTTGTGTATAAGAACAAATTTGATATTAAAGAAATAAATATTTGGTAAAATCGCAGAACAGGGGTCGTTGTGATTTGGCGTCAAAACTTCTTTTCAACAAAGTTCGCCAAAGTAACGGGTTACTATTGCAAGTGAAGTGAACTGCAAGTTACCACATTTGACGACTTATCGCTCAGTTGGCGCCACAAAAATTGTCAAATCCCAACGGCCCCTATTTTTGAAATTTGGCCAAATATTGAGTAGGGGATGAAGTTGAATTAAAGTGCCAAGGATAAAAAAAAACCTGTCGTTTTGCTCATTTGATGCAAATTTTTAAATACTTGTTCTAATGTTTTCTGAAATATCTGAAGTGATATGTTGCACAGCATGCAGAGAAAAAATTAAAAATCAAAGTGTGGCTTATTATCAGGCTTTGAAACAAATTGTGACAAAAAGGTGAACTCTTTTTCTAGTTATAGAATATATGATGTAAAAAAGAGGGTACCAGAAATCAAAAAAGAAGGTCAGTGTTTGCAATGCGTTGTGTTGTATTGGACAAGACTACAATGCAGTAAAAATATTTGCAGGCTGATGAGATTGTAGTGTTTAATACTCCCGCCATCATATTACACGATCAATATGAAGCTTATTACTGTGAGGAAATATTGTTACTCACGAACACTGAGCTTTTACCTCAATTTTTTTTGCTCATTGAAAAAGAGGTTATATTCGCTGGCACAATCGCCATTGAGTCCTTCTGTTTCTCAAACCAGTGACAGTAAAAGAACACCATCAATGGATTCAATGTTTTTATTTCTAATAACTTCCAATGTATTTTTCTTTGTACATCGAGGAACACATAGTCAACTTATTTATTACCACGGACAATCATTGATGAACAGGTTCGGAAGAATATAACTATCCTGGATTTGTGGGGAGACGAAACAGAAAATTCCCATTTGATTACTTGATTGCTGATTCAAGACACGTATACATGCTGCCACATTTGCAATTAAGTATTCTATTTTTTTATTACAGTACATGTCACAAGTAGATTCGAGTAAAATGCCTTACTGAATTGTTTCATTATTCTGTGTAATGATTTCGTATTTTTAAGCCTTTAACAATTGAAAAAAATTCTAATTTTTTATGTCTTCGTCATTACAAAATATACATTGGCATCAAAAATTAAATCACAAACAATAATTTTTCCTAAATTGCAAACATTTTATTGCAAATTTGTATTTAATATTTGACTTGAAAAAAGGTACGTCATAGAAGAATCGTTAAATTCTGTTATACATGTCTTTCTTTTTGTTATATTAATTTTACTTCTATATAAAATATATTTTGTTCTATTAATGTGTTTATGACGATGACATGGATTCAAAATTTGTTATTAATTTGCCTAGTGAAATAAGTCTTATCACTTTTTTTTTCATAAGTAATTATTGTATATATATATAAATATAAATTGGCATAGGATTCAATATTTCTAATATTTGTCTTACTTTCCCAGGTCTATCGAGGGTAATCCAATCGTGTGCAACTGCAGTGCAAAATGGATTCAAAAGTTGGCTAACTCGGAGAAAAGATTTTAGGGCAGCTCCGGGACCAAATAACATGCATCGATCCCAAAAATACTTCTTCTAGCAACTTCTTGATAAACGTGACGATACCAAATTGCGGTAAGCAAATCTTAAGTGTTTTATTTATCATGAAAATGTTATAAAAAAGATAAAAATATCAATTTGAAAATATAGAAATAATGAAAATATAAAAACGTTTAATGCTGAATAAAATATAATCCCAATATATACACTTAAAAAAAACTACTTATACTCATATAATTCTTATTTATCATTATATAAAAACATTTAATTTAGTTTTGAATTTTTAGAACAAAGATTGTTGTGTCGTTGCGTTAATTTTCGAGTGTTAACACTCTTGTATTGTGTTTACATGAACTTCTAAGACTTTCTTTGATCCTACGTATAACTTTTAAAATATGGCACAAAATTCAAGAATTTTATGATTCTATAAAGGAGAAAGTGATATAGAAATTTATTGTAATTTCTGAAAACAATGACTGTAATGCGCTGAATATCTACCTTCTTATAGTCGAATCGGTGTCGGACATTATACTAATTTGCATCAATTTTATATTTATATCTACAAAATTGTAAGTTGGTTTTTCATCAACCAAACATATTTTATAATATCTTTCATAGTTTGTGCAACTGAACATTAAAATTGGGCAAATACGAAATAGCATTACTAAACTGCTTGAAAATAATTTTTAAATAATTGGCATCATTAGTAGAAATATAATTTTATAAGAAAACAAAATAAGTTAGAAAAAAAGTGTTAAAATAGTAAAATGTGTACATACGAAAATTTCTAATAATTTTTATGTGTAATATAAGATATTGTAATATGAATAGAAGGAAATATGAAAAATAATTTTGCTTAAAATTCTATCATATTATGAGACTCTACTATACATGTTCATGATCAAAATGATTGCTTTCCCTATTTTAAGACAAGGTTTTCTAAAAATTTCCAGAATATTTTAAATTAGTGTTTTGTCTCTGCAGATTCAAAAGTAATTCAAAATTGACTCGTAAGGGACTGAATAATTTTTAAAAATATTTGTTAATAAATTATATTCGTTCTTAACAAATTCAAAAAATTAGGAATAAATTGAGAATTTTAAGTAACTTAATTATTTATTTCTGTAAAATTAAAAAGAAATAAATGATATTGAAATAAATTTAAAAACTAAAACTACAGCCAAAATCTGATAAAGCAAATTTTATATCTTGCCAAATAACTTAAATTATGATACAGTTATAATATTTTAAAATTGTACTGTCAACAGAATGTATATTTTTATGTAATGGAGGCTGTTGGAAATAAATTAGAAATAGCAAAATATTTTTAATTTGATCGATGATGAATTTTAATTTTTGATGATTAAAATCAGATATATTTAAAATTTGATTATTAAAGCTTGCTGGTTTAATTTAGTAATGGAAAGTGTTGCCCGTGAAGAACTAATTAAATAAAAACAAAACAATTTTCCTGAATTCATTTTTTTTTTTTTGCGATTAAATTGATGATTTTAAAGACTGTATAGGATTGACATATATTGGTTCATTTCCAGAGAGGGATGTATATTCTTTAACAATTATATAATAACAACTCCTCACTCAAATTTGACAGCAGACAAGCAGTTTGGGGGGTAGTTATATTAGATGATTGTATTTTGTACTAATGAGAATATCCTGTCACCCAAATCTGATCAAATATTCGGTGTCATGTATAATGAGACTCATGAAATTAGCGAATGTATGTGCGACCATCTGAGGTTAACAGATTGAATATCGACTACACCATGAGTTGTCCCATCGTGATTGGTCATCGACCGTCAGCTGATAAATATCTACTCAATGAGATTAAGATGCTTTGCAATGAAGAAAGCTGCCCCCGTCCCCTCTTAACGGATTTTTTTTTTAATGGAGGTATTTGAAGGAGTTCTGCTGTGAATCGTTGCTTTTTACTTTTTGGAAGTGTTGTTTTACTTTTTTGTTGGAAACTTTTGTTACCGGAAGCGTTGTTTTTACTTTTTCCTTTGAAGTGACTGAATGGATATTCCGCCTGTTTTCAAGAGAACCTCTTTGTGGGTTCGTTTATCACAGTGATATTAAGATCTGCCGCAGAACCAGGCAATTAGAATTGACTTAGACTCGAGAACTCTCAAAAACCTCCGATCTTGGATGAACTCGTGATTTAATCGTGCACTTATAATCAAATTTAATTTTTAATTTTTTAATTTCTTTTTTAGAATAACCCAGAGTTCATTATTTATATATATATATATATATATACTCATGTTTGTGAAACTTGCAACACCATGAAGGAATCATAATTGAATGAAATTTAATACACAGTTGAAGTGGTAGTAGTACAAATAAATGATTAAATGTTCAAAGCAAACAAACAATAACAAGAGTGAATCAGCATTTTGTGTCATCGGCCGCTACACTGTGTGGCATGGAGTCAAACAAATTTTGAATGCCTGAGGAAGAGCATTCCATATGATATGCGCACCCAAAGTTCGTCTGCAGAAGCACAGGAAGAGTATCACGAGCGAGACGCCGACCAACGAAATCCCACACATGTTCAATCGGCGACATATCCGGGGGAATACGCAGGCCAAAAGGGGAAGAAGTTGTATCTGCCGCGTTGCAAAGAAGGATTTCTAGCGATATGAGGGCGGGCACTGACCTGTTGAAATATAGCGCCTGGCAAGCTTTGATGGAAGGGAACAACTTGGGGCTGTAGAACTTCACTGATGTACCGGTTGCTGTTCAGTTGCCCACAATTCTTACCTTTGAGATCGTCCATGATATGCTATGACACCCCAGACCATAACTCCGGGTGTTCGCCCCTGTGGCGTTCGAAATGCACTCTGGAAAGTGGCGTTCACCGGCATAGTGTCTTCGCCATCATGGTACCACAAATTCGGGATTCGTGAAAACGATTAAGCCAATCTGCCGTCAGAAGCCCAGGCGGCAATTAGAGGATTGTATAAAGGAGTCGTTGCGCGCAGTCCACGTTGCAGAGAACGTCTACGAATTTATGAAGCACACAATGAAACACCTGCAGCTATTGACCACCAATTGTTGGAGCTGTACGGTCCTCAGCGCCATGCGGATTCTATCATCGAGCTGCACTCCACTATTTCCGATCAAATGCTTACGCATCACTGTGCTGCTGTTACGCTGCACACGAGCGGTTACTTAAGACAATCCAGCTTCACGAAGGCCGATAATTCTCCCCCGTTCAAGCTCGTAAGTTGTTCAAATCTCGCTCTCTTTCGTCAGAGTAAGTCATTAGCTTTACCACTAGCAACCATCGATAGCCATACCCGCCTACAACCGTCTATTTATCCGGATCCATCCGCCGTTCAGGGCGCTGCTCAGCATAAAATTTAAACATTTGCATATCATGCGCTAATTTTGCATTTCCTGAAAAATTTCAGTAGGTCCTTCATGGTGTTGCAATTTTCACAAACATGAGGTTTATATATGCAATAAAAATTAAAGTGTTCCCAACCTGAAAATGGCCCTCTTCTTGAAGCCGTTATAGGTCCAATATAGGCCTAACAGTCATTCTAAAAATGCGAACCTATTCATAAGAAAGATGTGGTGTCTGATATTTATATAGAAATTAAATCACATTAACTAAACTAATTAAAAATAACAACAAACAACATGGAAGAACTTACAGATGAATGTAAACTTAAATATTATGAATTTCAAAAATACTTAATAAAGCATTTAATTTATCAATTTTTATTCCTGCAATATCTAATTCATTTCTTACAGCCCATTTATGCGATATTTAAATTAAGCATATTAAAAAGAAAATCTAAAGTCGAAGTATGAACAAAAATATTTCTCAATACTCTTTTCAAATCATACATCAAACAAAATGAAATTAATCCTTATGGGGTTTTTTTCTACTATTCTTTCCTCAATGGTCTTAAATTTTTTTATGTATCTTTTCAAACCTTCTAAAAAAAATATAATATTTGGAAATGCTTTTCAATCTGAAAGAAATTGAAAATAAAAGGATACACATAAATGCATGCCATAAAAGCATTCTGAATAAAATGTTCAATTTATTTAATATTTGTTTTTAAATCCAAACATAGTTCTTTTTAAAAAAAATCCCTTGAAAGAGGATTTATTTTTGATTTACAAGAATGGAGTAATTGACTTTTTTTTTTTCTGTATTCATTTATTAGATCTTATTTTTAACGCCATTAATTTATTAAATTTTGAATATGCAAATCTTCTGAAGATAAAACCGTATTTATGATTTAAAAAATTATAATTTTAAAAAACAATATTCACATTGAATTCCGTAATCGAATGAGAAACCAGAAAATGAAGGGGGTTTTTGAAGGACATATTGCCTTTCAATTTCTGTGAGAATCCCCTAAGTTAGCCAACATAGTCGTTCTAGTGTCGTGAATATAGATTTTTTTTTTTCAGTGCAGATGCATTTAAGCTGTATTCAGATCAACAAGTCTTAATACTAGAAGTGAAAGAACTGTTTTGCCTCAGACGGTTCATATAAAAACTTAACTTTCTTATTACTGTACTATGCTTCAGGTTTCTCATGCTTCAGATTGTAGTATCAGAAAAAATTTATACTTGTGCATCTTACTGATGTTTCACGTTATAATTTTTAAAATAAATCACTAAGAAACTGAATTACCATACAAGCAACATTTAATTAATGATTAATCTTATAAAAAAACAACTTTACACACACCATACCGACAACAAAAAAAGTACACAAACTCAAATTCCGGTTTGGCACATGAAGGAAAAGGTCGATGATACTTTCATTTCAGTGGGACCTGAAAGGCCAGTGGCTAGCGCTCTGGTGCTCGGTACCACAGGTTTCGGTTCGAGTCCCGGCGGTGCCATGGATGTTGGTAGTGGTTCGGAATCCACTTTAAACCGTAGGTCCCTGGTCTAATACGATCGTAGAGCGTTGCGGGGGCATTGTTACTCCGCGTCCGTGGCTTATCTTCAAGTGACACGTTCCCCCTGGGTAATGCAAAGTGAGTAACGTCTGTGCAGCGCTTGCCTTAAGGCATCAAGACTGAGCTGCCTAAGTGTTTGCCAGCTGCATTAGAAAGAAAAAAAAAAAAAACTTTCATTTCAGTTAAAGTAAAAAAGTGAGACTTGGGGGATTCTAGTAGAAAGGCAAACAGTCGGGGTGAAAAATAAGATTCTAACTGGCTAATTTAGTTTGGTTTGTCGCTGTACGGTTATTTTGTGCACAGTTTAGGCTAATTAGACCGGGACCTATTGTTTAACGGGCATTCCGGACCACTAATAAACGTCCATGCCATCGCCAGTATTCGATTTTGAAGCCTATGGTGCCAAAGGACAGAGCTCTAGTCAATTAAACCTCAGACCGCTTCTAATTGACTAGTGTTTAACGCTTTTTGAGATTTTAATGTCAGTTACCAATTTAAATTAATGTGCCATGTGGATATTCGGACTGTTCGTTGCAACATCATAGATCTGATTTTTTTTTTTTTACACAATGCTAGTTTATTTAAACTAGATTCACTCCAATAAGGCTTATTATTAGGCCATAAGAAAGAAGTGGTATTTCTTACGACGCATATCACACCAAAACTGCATTTTCCTACTACCCCACTTGTAAATCAGGTTTATTATTGGTTCAAATGACTTTTTGACTTTCCGTGAATTTGGATGAAATTTAAGTTGAACAGCAAACCTGAAAATAGGTTTCTGAGTGACTGATGTTCTACTTCTTTAGGTTTTAATTTTTGGTATACTTTTGGTATTTTTGGCATAAGAATCAATCTGAAAGTTACATTTGTCTTTATTGGTTTTTGATGAAAAACTTTGTTTACGTGCATATTTATGAGCTCAGTAATTTTGGAAATTATTTAAAATAATACAATTTCGGCGATTAAAATGTTGAAACAAACACCCCCAAAACAACGTCTAGAGCAGGGATGGGCAAACTACGGCACGCAGGCCAACTCCGGTCCGCCGGAAAGTTCTATCCGTCCCGCGGATAGAAATTTTTAATTGCCGGTCGAGACAAATTAAAAGAAATATGTATTTATATATTATACATCCATCTTCTCTTCTACTTTGATTAAATATTTTTTAATTAAAGTATTATTTTATCTCATTTATCTTTAAATTCAATACCCTCAGTAAATGAAGAGAAGCTTAAAAATTATGAAGATAGCTTGAAAAAACTGCATTTTGAGTTCGAACGCAGATTTCAAGATTTTAGTGCCATTCAAACAGAATTGAATATTTTTACCATGCCTTTCAATGTAAATTGTGAAGCAGTAAGGTCAGATTTTCAGGTTGAATTAATTGAGTTGCAATCTAACAATCATGTCAGCAAGGCAGCACTTCGAAGCTCAGCACGAACCTCAATATAAGGAATTTTTAAAAATGAAATCGCAGTTTAATCCATCTCATTAACATATTTAAATTGTAATACTTGTATATTGTTTTTAAAATTTTAGAAAAATTTATCTTGGACCGCCAAATGTTTTTTATTTTTTTATTTTTGGCCCGTGACCAAAAATGTTTGCCCATCTCTGGTCTAGAGCAAACACATCCTCAATGCACTTCTTCAAATTCATTGTAAAATGATTTTCCAGCCTAAAGGCTTATGATGCATAGACATTAGAACGTACAATTTAATTTGCTTGTAAGATTATAATCATAACTGAATTAGTTATTAATCATAACAATTGAGGTACTCATCAACTCAAACCCAAAATATATGGTTGAAGTTTTAAATGGATCTTTTCTAGAAAAGTTGCTCTGGAAAAATCTTATAGGTTTTTTAAAATATAAAATAAAAAAAAATCACATTTATTTGAAGTTTTGCAAATATTTAAGGTATGGAAACCAATAATTTCAGCAAAGAAGGTACTCCATCTGAAGAATATAATTTCGTGGAATAAATTGAGATAATCGATTCTCAATGGAATGATAACGAAGACAGTTCGTCTGAGATCTTTATTTATGGAGGTAAATATACAGAATGGCGAAAGGAAACTATTGCAGGAATAAATGCGAGACACAAAAGAGCCTTATTTTGTGATATATTTCGAAGACTTAGGAACAGTATCCATTATGGAAAGATAAATTAGATGCCATTTAAAAGAAAATTTATTCGATACTAAATGAAAATTCTTTCTTTGTATTTTCCTCCTCAATATATTGAGAACAAGACCAGTTCGTGAATACTTAGTAGTTCTTAAGAAAGGGACACCTACTTTTAGTATAATTAACAATTGGATTTATTTGGAGTTAATGTTGCTGTAATAACAAAAAAAAAAAAAAACATGACATTTTTATTTATTTATATTGAATGGGCAAATACCTTGATATAAGGTAGAAACTGCAGCTGGTGAGGACTCTTAAAAACCAGCTTTTCAAATTGTCCATATTTATATTATTCTATTCCTTTATTATTTCTATATAAAATATTATTCTATATATCATTCTATTATAAAATGATATTCTTTATATCTCCCTGATATATTCTCCTGTTCCTAATTGTACCTATGAGAAAAAAAATATAAAATAAAAATTTTAAATCATTCCTATTTTATCATAATTTCATTTTAGTCGTGGATTAAAAATTTTTTGTTTTGAAATTTGTTTTAATTTTTGTAGTATTTTATTTTACCATTTTTTTAAGAAATTATTTTTATTAAATTATAATTTATTGTTGATTTTAATTTAAGAACTTTTTAATTTTTATGTTATTAACATTTAAAAGTATTCAATCAACTTGAATGAAATCAGAATACATTAATTTTTCAAGTGAAGAAGGAATTTAGCATAATATAGAAATTTTTTTATGAGCAATATTTCTCAAAACAATTCCTACGACACTTTTCTATTCCCATCCATAACAAATATTTCTTATTTGTTGGTTCTGTCAATAGTAAATATCGAAACATATTTTCATTTTATAATCACTTTCCATTCCACTTAAAAAAGTGTATCATTCTATTTCTGTCCAACTAAAAACTATTGCTTATGAAGTAAAATTATCTGCAGTCACTAAAATCAATCTTTTAATACCAACTATGTTGTTCTTGAATAATAAATAAAATGTACCAGGTGGACTGAAACATTCGTAGCTAGCATAGAAAAATTCTTTTTTTTTTATAGAATTTGCTTTTATTATTCAATATAGTTGCCTTCGAGGGCGATGCAACGAATATAGCGGTCATATAATTTTTCGATACCATTTTTATAGTACGATTTGTCTTTAGCCTCAAAATAGACTTCAGTTTCGGCGATTACCTCTTCATCGGCGCGAAATTTCTGTCCAGCGAGCATCCTCTTGAGGTCTAAAAACAGGAAAAAGTCGCTGGGGGGCCAGATCTGGAGAATACGGTGGATGCAGAAGCAATTCGAAGCCCAATTCATGCACTTTTGCCATCGTTTTCATTGATTTGGGACACGGTGCATTATCTTGATGAAACAGCATTTTTTCTTCTTCTTCAAAATGAGGCCGTTTTTCCGCGATTTCGTCTTTCAAACGCTGCAATAACGCTACGTAATAGTCGCTGCTTATGGTTTTTACTTTTTAAGAAGATAGCCAATGAATATTATACCATGCTTATCCCAAAATATTGATGTCATAACCTTGCCAGCCGACTTTTGCGTCTTTCCACACTTGGAGTCGGTTCATCACGTGCAGTCACTCGGCTGACTGTCGATTGGACTCCGGTGTGAAATGATGGAGCCATGTTTCATCCATTGCCACATATCGACGCAAAAATTCGGGTTTATCACGATTGAACAGCTCCAAACACTGCTTAGAATCCTCAATTCGTTGTGGTTTTTGGTCGATTGTGAGCTCGAGCGGCATCCACTTTGAACAGAGCTTTCGCATATCCAAATATTCATTCACGATATGCCCAACACGTTTCTTTGATATCTTTAGGGTCTCAGCTATCTCAATCAACTTCACTTTACGGTTATCAGAAATTATGTTTTCGACTTTTTTTGATGTTTTCGTTGGTAACACGTCGGTTTTTTCGCCAAAAGCAATGCTTTATTAATACACGAAATTCCTTTTTATCCATTTTTCAAACTAACAAAAGTTGCTTCACTAAAAATTCTATAACTCACATACTAATAGTGCAACAGCCGTCAAATTTATACACGTGTCTTTTGAAGGTTAGGGCTAACTAAAAGTCATATGGATTTAATGCTAGTAGCACCATCTATGTTTCAACCTACAAACTTTTCAGCCCACCTGTTAAGCTTCAAAAAGAGTACATATATTTCGTAATTCACCACGTGATTGTTTCTTTATTAATTTTAAAAAGTGTTATTCAAATAAATTGTTCGAAAATGACAATTATTTAAATTCATGTTTCTCTTAAGACAAATTATCATCTGATATCATATTACTAGTAAATTGATTCTTTTAAAAACTCAATTTCAATTTTAGGATTCAATTTAAAACAAATATTTCAAAGATATTTCCAGACGTTTCTAAATTTAATTTTCAAGTTTTCGAGGCTCTTAACAACGCCTACTTTTAGTATTTGAAGATTTAAAGAATTTTTTTTTAAGTATATGCATAGATTCAGACATTATTAGGGTCGATAATCCATAATATCGAAGTTGTTCATGACAGATCAGAAATTTTCAATTCTGTTCCTATCAAAATTGAAAATTCTCTATGATTACTACAATTTCATTATAATATAATTTGAGAAAAAAAGTCTGAAAATATCTTATTTAATTTTATAATAAAGCATAAAATTTCTTAAGTATGCATTTCAAGAGGGAGTAATCTTTTTTTTTTTTTTTTTTTTTTTTTGATAAGAAAATCGCAATGTGAAAATTTTAAAAGAAATGGTTTTGTACAATTTTAACAATAAATTCAAATACCAACATTAAAATTTTCAAGCTTTTTTCTCAATAAAAATATCAGAAATATATATTAGAAAAATTTTTTATTAGTCAGAAACCCAAAAAAGAACTAACAATAATACAAAAAAGTAAAAATTTTCTGTTGACTCTACGAACGTTTTTATGCTTATGTTTTATATATTCAGCAGCTGCTGTCAGTTTTTACGTGTTTGTTGTAAGAATTATACTTATCAGCAAACCCTTGCCATTTATCTGTTTAGTCAATTGTTTATCAGACTTATAATTTCCTCATTTCATCCAGAAACAGTCTTGTGTACTTTCTTTTATTTGTATAGATTTGTATTTTTTTAACAATGTGTAACATTCACTTTTATGTTACATGTGGCATGATACTAAAATGAAATGCTTACTTAAACTTTACTCTAGATGAGTACCAGCAGTAAAGTTTCCGATATCATTTGTCTATTTACAAACATAAAAGTAGTCATTTTGATCCGTTGAAAATAAATATTTGTTATCATCAATTTCGCCTCCAAATTCTAATATTTCGATAATCAAACGCTTTTATATTGCACTACTCAAATTCTTCTACCTGGGGACCGAAAATTTTCTATTATGAAAGTTTAAAAATTAGTTAATTACGCCGAGGTGGAAGAACACTACTAATACTTTGCAAACGGTTTCCGATGACTTTGACAACAAATGCTTCTGAGGAGTTTACAAACAATTGAAAAAAAGTCTATACCACCTTCTTTTCCTGGTAATCTTATTTAATGAAAGATTCATTTATTTTCATAGTATTTTATAGTAGCTCGTTAATAAAAGTACTATCTCGTAAATAAAAGTACTAGTTCCCTTCTGGCCAAAATCATTGTTTATCTATTTCGCTCATTCCCTGTTTCTCGCCCAGAAAAGTGAAATAATAAGATTGTCAACAAACATGGTTCTCTTTTGAACACTTAATCATGCAACTTTAGCTCAGAAGAAAAGCAAGGAACTGGTTTTAGAAAAACTTTCGCACAAGAAAATAAAAATGATTTAATCTCGCGTATTGTGGAAAATAATGTTAAAAAACTGCTGCTTAAGATTAAATCTATTGTCCCGCATGTGATCACAAAAAAAAAATGATGAAAATAATCCAAAATAAACAATTTATGTTAATAGAAAATAAATATTATAATAAATTAAATCAAAACAAAAAAACTTTTAAGCAGTCATCGAATACTTCCCTCTACACTTCAACCTTCTCAATTACATTCACATATTACGGCAATTTTACTGCATTAATGGAGACACAGGACGATTTTCAGGGTGTTTCTGATGGCTTCTTTTTGCGTCGCGACTGCCACTCTCTCAAAAAGACTTGGAAAAAGACTTGATTAAATTTTTGGTTGTCTAAATTCTATCTGTGTTATTTGTTTTTAATTCAAAAAAAAAAATATCTTAAAATTTCTGTCTAAATTTCAGATTGAATTGGATATATATTCAGGCCATTTTTAGTACATGCCGAAGCTTAGGAATAACTTTGGTCATAATTAATAAAGATTTTGCCTTACTAATAAAGATTTTTTGCAGTCTTTTGTGATGTTTTTGTTTTTGATGCACTAGAAAGACTAAATTTTTAGTATTATTACTCGCACTTTTATTTCTGTATCACGAATAGAAAATTCGACATTTTTAGTTTACTTTTAATTTTCAAATATAAAAGCATGCACAAACATTATACCCTAAGACAAAAATTAGGCCCCGAAAAGCGTTATCTTATTATAATGAAATTATGATGTTTTTCTATCCCCCCATGCAAATGATTTAATTTTGGTGTCCAATGAATAAATAACTAAACCTATATATTATAACAACTAATAATCTGCATGGTGCTTAAGGAGAAACTCTAAATGTAGAATATAACTTTCAATCAAATTTATTTCCGTCTTCTGACTGTGAGATTGACTTTGTGTACGGATTCAAACACATTTTGAGAATATGTCTTAATTTCAGAGAGGATAGTAATTGGGATAATAGAAGTAGGGTGGCCAAATCGAATGTTTGTTCATTATTTTGTTATGCAAAACGTCAGAATATAACTATCACCATACAGATACTCCGAGAGCTTATTTGCCACTTCCAATAATTCTATTAAACTGGTATAACAGTAATAACACGGAACAATGTTAGTCGACTCAGGAAATGAAATTTGTGTTAACGATGTCAATTACAATTTCTCTCAATCTGTGTACAGCGACAAACACATTCATTGTGGTGTCATCTTCATTCGATCTGAAGTCTGACTGACTAGACAAGAATTGTATTCAACGTATAATCTCTTTTGAATTGAGCCACAATGTTCAGCAAATACCCATCTGATGTTGTCCAGGACAGCTATGAGAGACGGATCAATTCTTAAGTGCCTCATAATGCGATAATTATTCATGGTTTAGGTGGCAATATCATTTGATGCTCAACCTCGTTTCTCATCAGAGAAACCTCTTAGAATACGGCGGTAAATCAGACAATATTCTACTTCCTCTAGGATTGTCCTATCCTTCCTTGAGTTTACATGTGAATAGAATAGTGTCTGCCAACATTACTGCAATCCCTTTTTATTTACTTTCTTTATGTCAGACAGTCGTAATTCTTTTGTCAATACAACAAGCACATTTAGATCTAATAATTAGGCATCTCCAGTGGTCGTAGGATTTCCCCTATTTAATTCGGCAATTGCAGAGAAATCTGAAAGGCATCATTTAGTAACTGTGCAAATCATTATAGTTTGTATAACAATCAGAAATTGGACAGTGTTTAATCATTAGTCCTCATCAGCTATACCTGCTAATTAAATATTAATTTTAAATTTTATTGATTTTATTTTCTACGCGTATAATTTTCATCTATTGATTTTCACTCATTCTGATAAATCTTTCTTGGTTCTTTTTTTTTTGTCTTAATGTACTTATTTATGAAACTATGGCCAAGACTATGAAAACTGTTTTAAGCGTTTGCATTTTTGTAAATTTCTCATGCTTTAGCACTAATATATTTAAATATTGATCCATAAAATATATATTTTATAACAGCAATTCAATCCAAAACTTGATAAACAATTTTTTTTAATTTAGGCTACTTGAAATAAAAATAAAATTAACCTTTTAATTTTAAGAGTGGAGGAGATCTTAGGATACTCTCAAAATGAAATACATTGATTGCATAATTGCTTTTATTAATTGTACTTTTTATTTTTACGATTTCTTTTGATAAGCAAAATTTCATAATAATCTTTAAAGAGATAAATAAGACAAATAAAATTTGTTTCACCATATTTATGCAAAAATATATTAATATTAAGATATTAATATCAGGATATATTATAACAATATATTAATTTCAAGATATTTATGTAAGAGCCATCAATTTTCCTGAAAAATAATTTGTACTGATTAAGATTTGGTGAAAGATATATCCTTGTTGAACTTAAAAGTTTTCATCACCATTGATATTATCAGTTGATAGTATTTATTTTGACTCTAGTAAATCAATGATTCAGACTTAGCAATGGTTCTAAAATTTTTCCTTATTTGTAGCTGCCGTATGCTTCTATGACATCCTTCGAATAACCAATATAATCTTTCGCTTATTTGAATTGTGATTCAAAAACGAGTTTTTATCACACCAAGTGAATATCTCACCCTGTTTTGCATTCAGATAGCAAATATTTTCCAACTCTGCATATTTTTTCCATCAATATAAAGCATGAATATTTTCTTTATTTGTCCCTCTAGATACAGTGTTTCATCCGTCTATAAACAGTGTTTCCTCCTTCGAACAACCAATATAATCTTTCGCCTATTTTGAATGTGAGACAAATGTGTTTGGAATGTGTTTTCTTTTACTTGGGAAATTTTGGCTTTTAAACATTGTCAGATTTCAGTTTGAAATCTGCTTACTATTCTGTCATTTATGTTACATTTTTATACATTTTTAATTGAAAGTCATAGCTAGTGCATCTATAAAATACGACTGATATTATTTAATTTATAATTAAAATGATTTGTAAGAGTAGCAATTTTCTAAGGCACTTTCTTCTTTTGATTGACTCTTTGATAAACACTGTGCTTTTTTTTTTTTTTGTCCTGAAAAGAATGGGATGTAAAAAGGAGAATTCTTGGGCTTTGTAGAAATCCTATCCAGGACTCAATAATGAAAAAGAGCTTCATAAATCAACATTGCATTGAAAATTGAAAATGCTTGAATCATGGTTTTATACATTTATACCTAAGTATCAAAGTGTTTCACGGAACTGTATTACAAAACACGACTTTTAACTGGTTTTGGATATGTGAACGTGTGAGAATAGCGATTATTAATTGAATAAGAAAAATAAGGAAATATGACATTTTTTGTGTTTATTTTTCACTTAATTTTAGTTGCATTGTATGACATTTGCATTTACAAACCGATACAATCTATTAAAGTGTATTTTTATACATTGAAATTAATAATAAAAATAATATGCGATACAGAATAATTGATAATTATAGTAGATGTTTTAAATAATAAAATGTCATTAGAAGGAAATAAAGAAAAATGTTTAGGGAAATCAGAATCGGTTATGGTATTTGTATTTAGCAAAAATTACTTCATAAATTTAAATCCTATTTACTTTTGATATTATCAAGCGATTGATAATTTCATAAAATTAAGTACTTAATATTAAATATATCAAAGAAATCAAATTAAACATGTTTAAATTTTAAATTAAGCGAAAATCTAGTAAAACTAATGCTAAACGTCATTTCTGATTACTTAAGGAAATGGACAAAATATGTGGGTACAAATTTAACAACATCATGTGCAATAAATTTTTCAATTGATTGAATTAAAAGCACAAAATTAGTATTTAGGTTTTTATAAATAATGAAAAAATTGGAAATGAATTTTCATTACAGCAGAATAAATTATTTTAAAATATTTTTATCAACCAAAACTATCCGAACTCTAATGTTTATCTTCAGTAATGACTTAATTAATATTTATTCAGAAAAAAAAAAAAACGCGATAAAAATTAAATATACAGGGTTTATTTAAACTCCACCGACTAACTTAAAGAGGTAATAGTAAACAAAAAAGAACAAAAGGCAACGAACCATGTGGTAGCAAGTAAAACTGAGATAATGAAAATCGCGAAATTGCATCGTCGAAGTGCGACGAAGAAATCAAACAAAAATCTAACAACAGATAATATTTATTAGACATTATAAGTACAACACACCTTGTGATGCACAAAACAAACAAAATTTCTACAATAATTGTTCAAATTCGCTGACGTCACTGCATAGATCTCAACAATGTAGAAAAGAATAGCGGATACGCTGCAAGGTTTAGGGCGTGCCCTGGTGCAGTGATGTTTGCGAGCGCAACTTTGAACTTTTACTGTAGAAATTTTGCTTGTACTATGCATCTCAAAGTGTCTTGTACCTATATTGCCAATAAATGTTTTCTGTACTTATTTATTTGTTTAAGTTTTTTCATTACACTTTGCAGACATTTTTCGCTATTTTCTTCCATTCTGTCGGAAAATTAAGCAGAGTGTCGAGGTGTAGACTATAGAAGAAATAAGAATCACAACATTTAATTAATTTAAGAAAGTAAATTTTTAGTATATATATATATATATATATATTAATAAAAGGTCAAACCATATATATAAAACCAAAGACCATATTTTATGTTTTAACTTAAATATTGTTAAATTACTACTGTGTCCAAAAAGTAAGAACAATTTTCAATTTAAAATTTTCGAGACTTATGGAATTTCAATTTTTTTTTTTTAGGTTGCTGACACTGTCCTTTGATATTTCTGTGGAATTTGACATCAAAATATTCATTAGTGTTTGAGTTATGCTTGGCTTTGTGAGACGCTAAAAGTGATTTCGGCGATTTTTGAAATGTCTGAATCAATTGAGCAAAGAACTTGCATTAAATTTTGTTTGCGGAAACGTATAGAATGTTGCAGAAGGCATTCGGCGAGCATTCCTATATCGAAAAAGAAATGTTTAGAAATGGTATAAACAGTTCAAAGAAAGGCAGAGAACGCGCTGAAGACGAAGAGCTCTCTGGTCAACCATCCACCTCAACCGACAAAGCTCATTTCAAAAAATTAAAGATTTGGTGCTTGCAAACCGCCGATTTACAATTTGAGACCTTGCTGATGATGTTGGAATTTCGAAAGGGTTGGTCAATTCCATTTTGGCCTCAAACGCTTCAAATCTCGATTGGTACCGAAAACACTGAATGCGCCAACTCACACTGTGTTGATTCTTCTTCGCCAAAAATGAAACCCATATCATTCCATAACGCCCGTATTCACACCGTGCGACATCAGGAACATCCTTTTGAGTGAAAGACCACTCCGGGAACACCGTTTTGAGTGGATTGAAGAGATTCAGCGTGAATCGCTGCGCGCTTTGAAGGCCATCCCTACCGATGACTTTTTAGCATGCATTGAGGATGGAAAAAAAGTTGGCGTAAAAGTTGTGTCCGGAGGATTACTTTGAAGGCAATGAAATAAATCTGGAATATAAATAAATTTTTTTGAAAAAAACGTTTATTGGTCTTACTTTTGAGCTCAGTAGTATGTTGAAGGCAATCAGCCAGATAGCCTACTCTCCTTTTCTTTCTCTCTCAATAAATCCCACAAAATTCATGGGCTTTATACATGGCCTTCTGATTTCACAATCAATCGTATGCTTTCAAAATATGAAGTAGAACTCGGATGTAAACAAAAAGGTTAGAAAAATTTGTATGAATAAAAGATTAGAACTAACTTACCAACACATTTGCGAACCCATGTTCTAGTGTATTTTTTTTCGTCTTGATACGCACTATTCCCTCTACAAATTTATATGTGATTTTCAAAATACATCCTTTATATGGAATTGATTTTTCGAATGTATTTAAATTTTGTATAGGATATGAAAAAGGGGTTTTTAATACCCTCTTATCTATGTATTCCTTCGATAAATTTGAATCACCGTTTGTTTTCTTAAATAGATTGATTTATTTTATTTCTAGATATATGAATTCAAAGTTTTTAAAGTTTTGTCTTATTTTTTCTTTTTTTGTGCAATTACAAAGATTCTTAAAATGTAATTTTTTTATGTTTTAAAGTTTCATATGTTGAAAAAAAAATTATAAATTATATTCCATCTTTTCGGTATATAAAATATCTGACTGCCTTTAATTATCCAAACTTCATGCGACTTTCATTAATATTTATCTATGGAATCAGATATTTTACAAACAAAAACTAATCTTTAACAGAGCTTTTTAAATTTTAATGTTAGATTATTCCATTTTAAATAAGAAAGAATGAATAACTAATATTCTTACTAGCATTCTTATAAAATTATTAATTTCATTGTACTTCAATTTAACTCCACTTCCTATATATAGCACCTAAAAAAATTAGAGGCGAGGACAACTAATACTGAACAACCAAGAAAAAGTTTTCTTGGCTGATTATATTTACTTCAAGGATTACTTCAACGGAACAGTATGGGATAATTGCTCTGATCTAGGCAAAGTCGTTCACTTCTTTCAGTGCCAGTACATGAAAGGATATGAACAAAATGTAACTACAACTTGGAATACCCATTCTCTTGGGAAATAAACAATAATTCTTACTTGTGGTAGCAAAGGAAGCATTATGAGGCCAAATAATTTCATATAAGAGGCATCCTTCATCTACAACTGCAGTTGATCGGGATGAAAGCCTCACACAGTGATGATTTAACGTTTTTCTGCATGCCATCTTCAGAGAAAAGTCAGTGGCTGGTTGGGGATGGTCACAAGAGACAACTGAAAAAACTAGGCCTAGGCAAATGGAAAATTAGGCAACTAGAACTTAGGATGGCTTTTATCCCCTATTATGGACAATTAGTAAAAATAATAGTGAAAAGTATTTATCATAAAGGTTGTGGAAAATTAGGAAAGGTTTACCTGAAAAACAACTTGAAATCTTAAACCAGAACCGGTGCATAAACTGGAATGACGTAATGATCACTCCGATCTTTTAAAACATAAAGGGTATTTTATAAAAAGGATTGCATAATATTTTTCAACGAACAGCGACATTGAGTATGGTGCAAGTTTGTATGTGAAGTACATTATATTCTCCATATTGTCTTTTTCGGCTTTGAAAAGGTACAATCTTTGGAAAAGTGGATAAATTACTAGTTACTTTGAGAATTACGATTTTAATGCCGCTGTCAAGATGCTAGGTGATGCTAAGACCTTGTCTTTCCTCATAAAGATCCAATCTTAAACTTATCATCAGTGTCTGTTTTCCTAAGCCTTTCCACTGCAACCTCTTGGGCCAAATTACAGTTAACATGCGTTTCTCCCACAAAATTACTGCATAATGACATTTTATCAGTGTCTAAATAAGCGCGAGAGGGTTATGAAAGTCTCTCGCATAATTTAATTGAGGCTCTTTTATCTCTGTGGAAACGAGAACTTCGCATTTCCATATGCTGCTTATATGTTTCATAAATTATGTAACAAAAATTTTGAATTATATTGCAAATATCCTTCATGCATATCGTTAACTTATGATTGATTTCCATTTCGTGTTGAAGTCATTAATAAAAGATTTCAAACAGAATGAATATCTTTAAATTTTTTGATAAAGTGTCAAATTTCTACAATTTGTGTTCTTGTAGTTATTATTTGTTTTTGTATTTAATTTAATTTTTAGTTTAATTAAAATTAAGATGGTATATAGTATAAATATAATCATCATTATTTATTATATTAATATATCATATCTAGATAATTAGTTGAATTATTAATTTTTATTAACGTCTTGAGATTTTGCTTATTATCCTCTAAATATTTATTCTTTAATTTTTACATTTAAATATTGCTTCTTTGTAGGTAAAACATCGGAAGGGAATGTTTTGTGAAATATAATATGCGTCGTAGCTTAATGACACTGAACATGGATTGTTATTGGGGCCGCATATACAACTGCGATTGTGCATGGGGAGGGGGTCATGGTTGGGATGGGGAAAGGAGAGGGTAGGGATAGAGAAAACTATTAAAAGTTTGGAACAATAAATAAAGAGTCTAATCAAACTTTAAAGATCAATGTGCATTATTCCATTGAAGATGGAGTAAATCAATTTTTTGACGAAGTTAATAAAAAAAGTTAGTATTCAAAAACAATATAGCACTCTGTATTCGAAACATTACACTGATGAAAATTGTATAATCGTTTGAAAACATTACACTGATGAAAATTTAGAAAAAGAGAAAACATTATGTGGTTCTTCTGCCCAAAAGGAATCAGACACAGTAGATAATTAATTTTTCTCATATTGGCACCAGCAAATACAATTACAAAAAAATTCTAATTATAAATTTTATTTTTAAATAACATGTATAATAAACAAAACAATTTTATCTATTAAGAATTAAGTAACTTCCTGCAAAAACCAAGCATTTAAACCTTGTTTAACATTATGTACGGCATTGGCTTTGATAAATGACTTTTTAAAAGAATGTCATTAAGAATGCTTTGATAAAGTTTTTAAGAGATTCCGTTATGTGATAGAACACAAATGCCATTCTTGAGGAAAGTGTTTAAAAGGCTAGCCCCTTTTGGTTTAATGTCACGAATTTGCAAGGTGGTCATAATTAATGTTTAGAGTTCAAAAATTATAAAGAATGGGCTGGAACTAACTTCAAATTGTTTGGTAAGCATAAAACTTGGAAAATCGATTTGTACATGAAAAATTGATGATACATGAAAAAGGGATTTAAATTCGAAGCTAAATATGACGCTGTAATCTGATTTTGGGCAGAAAAATAGGCATGCAAATTTTAAAAAAAAATGTTTTATATTAACATTTGATGGACATAAAAATTTCTTAGCATTTATATATTTTTGAATATTTTCAAAATATATATAAATGCTAAGAAATTATCAGAAAGAAACTTCAAAATATCTTTCTGTTCAAGTCTTGAGAAGAGGGACCTTGTGATGCACAGTACAAACAAAATGTCTACTATAATTGTTCAATATCGCGCCCGCGGTCGTCACAGCATAGATCACAACAATGTAGAAAAGAATAACGGATACGCTCAAACGGTCAGAGCCTTTCCTTGCAGTGATGCAAGCGCAACTATGAACATATACTGTAGAATTTTTGTTTGTACTATGTCGACAAGTTGTGTTGCACTTTATTGCCAAGAAATGTTTTTCTATACTTATTTATTTGTTTAGTTTCTTCATAACACTTTGCAGACATTTTTTGCTATTTTCCTACATTCTGTCGGAAAATTTAGCAATCATGGTGTAGAGTATAGAAACAGTAAGAAACACAGTATTTAATTCATTTAAGAAAGTAAATTTTTATTATCTATATATCTATAAAATAAAAGTTAAAACTTACAAATACCATATCGTATGTTTTAACTTAAATATTATGAAATTATATTGCATGCAACCAGGCAGACAGTGATTCTCTCCTTTTCTCTCTCTCTCTCAATAAATTCTACAAAATTCATCGGCTTTATACATCCTGTGCCCGATATCACAACCAACCATATGCTTTCCAAATATGTAGTAGGACACGGATAAAAAGGTTAGAAAATTTTGTATGAATAAAAGATTAGAACTAACTTACCAACACATTTGCGAACCCATGTTTCAATGTATTTTTTGTTCGTCTTGATACACACTATTCCATCTCCGAATTTATTTGTGAATTTCAAAATATATCCTTTATATGGAATTGAGATTACTAATGTATTTAAATTTTTTATAGGATATGGAAAAAGTCTTTTTATGTATGTAGTACTCTGATATGTATGTAGTCCTGAGATAAAGTTGAATCACTGTTTATTTTCTTAACAGATTGATTTATTTTGTTTCTATGTTAAGAACTGAAATTTTAAAAGTTTTGTCTTATTTTTTTTACTTGCTTTTAAGTAATTAAAATATCCCCATTTTAAGAAAATTTGTATGTTTTAATGTTCCATATTTTGAAATCAAATTTATCTTATATTCGATCTTTTTGGTATATAAAAGATCTGACAGCCTTTAATTATTCAAACTTCATGCAACTTTCAATAATATTTATCTATGGAAGCAGATATTTTAACAAACAAAAACTGTTTTTAACCGAGTCTTCTAAATTTTAATATTAGTTTATTCCACTTTAAATAAATAATAATTTTAAAAATTTATATGTATTAAATTTTTAATAAGGAAGAATTAATAACTAAAACTAATATTTTTGCTAACATTCTTATTAAATTATTAAAGTCGTTGTTTTTCGAATTAATTCCATTTTCGATATTTAGCACCTAGAAAAAGTGTGAATAGAGGACAACTAAAAATGAACAAACAAGAATACGTTTTCTTGGTTGATCATATTTACTTCAAGGGAAGTGGGGATAATCACTCTGATCTGAGCAAAAATCGCTCACATCTTTTAGTGGAACTACGTGAGGGATATGAATTAAATACAACTGCAACTTAGAATCCCCAATGTCTCTTGAAAAATAAAGAATAACTCTTAGCTATTGTAAAGAAAGCATTATGAGGCCAAATAAGTCCATGTAGGAGACATCCTTCATTTACAACGACAAACGATAGCTATCCTGCCATTTCACTGAAGTTGATCGAGAAGAAAGCCTCGCAAAAATCAACTAAGCCTAGCCAAGTGGCAACTAGAAAAATCAGCTTTTATCCCCTATTATGGACAATTAGGAGAAATAACAGCGAAATTAATATATCATAAAGGTGTGGAAAATTAGGAAACGTTTTCCTGAAAAATAACTTGAAATCTTAAACCAAAACCAGTGCATCAACTGAAACGACGTAATGGCGGATGTGGCACTGAGAACTTTTAAAAACATAATATTACATAATATTTTCAAAGAACAGCGACATTCAGTAGGGTGCAAGTTTGTATGAGAAGTACATTATATTCACCATATTGTCTTTTTCTGCTTTTAAAGGTACAATCTTTCGAAAAGTGGATAAATGACAGTTACTTTGAGAATTCCGCTAACAAGATTCTAGGTCGTAACCTTGTCTTTCCTCATAAAGATCACATTCTTAAACTTATCATCAGTGTCTGTTTTCCTAAGCCTTTTCCATGCAATTACAGTTAACATACATTTCTCCATCAAAATTACTGCATAATGGCATTTTATCAGTTTCTAAATAAGTACGAGTTGGTTGTGAAAGTCACTCGCATAATTTAATTGAGGCATCTTTATCTCTGTCGACACGAGCACTTCGCATTTCCACATGCTACTCATATGTTTCATAAGTTATATACCAAAAATTTTCAATTAGATTGCAAATATTCTTTAAGCATATCGTTAACTTATGATTGATTTCCCTTTGTTGAAGTCATTAATCAAAGATTTCAAAATAGTATGAATATCATGGAAGTTTTTGATAAATGTCACATTTCTACAATTTGTGTTTTTGTAGTTACTAATTGTTGTTTTTATACTTAAAATGAATTTGGCCATTTTTGAAGTTTAATTAAAATTAAGATGCTATGTAGTATTAATATAATCATCATTATTATATCAACAATTATTATTTATTATATTAATGTATCACACCTAGATAATTAGTTGAATTACAGCATTTATATTAATGTCTTGAGTTTTTTGCTTATTATCTTCCAAATATTTATTCTTTGATTTTTACATTTAGATATTGCTTCTTTAGTCGATTAAATATCAGAAAGGAATGTTTTTGAAATATAATATGTGTTGTAGTTGTATGACACTGAACGTGGATTGTTATTTGGAGTTACATCTACAATTGTGATTGTGAATGTGGGGAGGTTGTGATGTGAAAAGAAGAGTGGTGTAAAAGGAGAAGATAGGAACAGAGAAAACTATTATAAGTTGAGAAATCTTAAAATGAATAAAGAATCTAGTCAAACTTTAAAGATCAATGTGTATTATTTCCACTGAAGATGATATTAATTAATTTTTTGACGAAATTGATCAAAAATGTTAATATTGAAACAATATCGTACTTTTTATTCGTAATACCAAACGTATACTAATGAAAATTGAGAGAAATTTAATCCTTTTAAAACATTTATGGTTGAAAAATTGCTAAGGCAATATTTCCTACGATACTCGTATTTCGAAAAAAGAAAAACATTATGTGGTTCATCGGCCCAAAAAAAACAACATTCTGGAATCAGACACACTACAAGATAATTTATTTTTCTCCTATTGGCACCAGTACATACAAATACAAAAAATATGCTAATTATAACTTATATTCTTAAATAACATGTATAATAAACAGAAAATTTTTATCTAAATTTTTATTTTTATTTTAAGAATTAAAAAACTTCCTGCAAAAACCAAGCATATAATTCTTGTTTAACATTATGTATAGTATTGGCTTTAAGAAAAGACTTTTTTAAAACATAAGAATTCTTTGATAAAGTTTTTACGAGATCTCGTTAACTGATAGAACACAAATGCCACTCTTGAGGAAAGCGTTTAAAAGACTAGCCCCTTTTTGGTTTTAATATCACGAATTTGCTGTCATTATGCAGGGTGGCCATAATTAAAATATTAGTTGCTTAAATTTCAATTATAAAGAATGGCCTGGAACTAACTTCAAATTGTTTGGTAAGCATAAAACTTGGAAAATCGATTTGTATATGCAAAATTGATGATACAGGAAAAATGGATTTAAATTCTGACGCTAAATATGACGCTGTAATCTGATTTTGGGCAGAAAAATAGGCATTCAAATTTAAAAAAACGTTTTATATTAACATTTAATGGATATTTTATCACAAAAAAATTTCTTAGCATTTATTTATATATATTTTTTAAAACATTTTGAAAAATATATATAAATGCTAAGAAATTATCAGAAAAAGAATATCTTTGTGTTCTAGTCTTGCGAAGAGGTCCAATGGCAATCACTGGATTTTTGAAAAGTGATTTTGCAGTTCGAAAAGTTTGGAACTTTAGAAGTAATACTAAGGCGCGTGCACAAACCAGTACCACAAATCAAACTGCTACATTTGCAATGCTTGATTTAGCAGCTGAAACAAGCAATTTTTAATAATTATTTAGAACACTGGATTTTGTGTAAAAATGACAAAGTTCGCCAAAAAGGTTTATCCCAATTCATTAGCCTATATGCTGAAAAGATGTTATCTATAAGTGCAGCCATCTGCCCTGCCATCCTCCCTATAATATAACCTTTAACTGCCAATTTGTCATAGATATTCTTTACATAAAAAAATTGCGATTTTTTTCGTGCAGTTTTCGTTTTCTTTCTAAAAACAAGTCAGAGAAAAATTACCATCCTCCCAGTCTTTGTTTTTAAACATGTAAGTTAATTGTATTATACAACTTTGAGATTTTGATAATTTTAAATTTGGGTATCGCAATTCTAGATGATACTTTGACTTCCAGAATCTTTCTCGTAAGTCATTGCCTCACACCATAGCTGGAGCTTCATTAACCAATCTGGCAATCTGTTTGTAAATGACACGAAAATTTTAAATGAAAATTTCAGAAGCAAAAGGAAAAATTATCACTTTAAGTTCATTCTTAGAACATAGATAAAGTATCTTTCTACTTATGTTCTATGTTTTAGCTCAGAAAATGTAACATGAAGAAGTATAATATAATGTACTCTTGAATTTCAGTCAAGTACAGCTAGTAGTCCTCTGTTTTGTAATTTAATGTAGAACTTTTAAATTCATGAGTATTGTATTTAATTATTTGTCGAAATTTTTAAATTCTTCGAGGTTTAACATGTCTCACGTGTTTTTGGCAGTCGTCAATGTTGCTAAAACAATTATTTTTCTGAAGAAAGGATGTGCGTTTCTTTTGAATTTTGAATCTGATATGCTATTAAAGCCACCACAACCTCTTCAAGCAGATATTCTTTTAGGCTGTAAATATGTTATTTCAAACGCCAACACGAAGACAAAGCGACTTATTCTAGCCTTTCTAATTTTGCTATATCAACAATTACTTTAGAAAAATCGTCTCTAGCAATTATTCCACATGTATACATTTAAAGCTGTATTTGTAAGGAATTTTAATAATCCATTAAAAATACCAGTGTTGTCATAAACTTGCATTATGTTTAAAAGTTTATTTTTCATTTACAATGTTAAAAGAATTTTTAATTACTATTGTGTTATTAGTTTAACATTGTTTATATTCAGTATTTTCAGCATCTTCAAATTCAGCAATTAACTCTAAATCTCTTGAAGAACTCTACTCTCCGTAAGAGAAAACATGGATTAGCTGTTTTCCTTATTGCCATGTAATTGAATATTATTTTGACTTCTTTCTGCAGTCTGTTAGCTTTGTGAAATTTTTCAAGCATTTTCCTTACTTTAATATCAATATTTCTAATTGTCATTCTCGACATATTCTTTGATTCATTAAAAAAATATTTCAGCTACAGGTAAAATTTTGCATTGACAGATTAAATGATCGTATAATTATATAATGAATAGACTTTTCTCCGCTGATTCTCTAAATAATACAACTTTTTCAATGAATTTAGTTTGCTTTATCTTTTCAAAGTTTTCTTAATATTACAATATTTTTTTGTGGTATTTTCTTAACTTATGCAATATTTGTTGGCCTGTTACTATATGAATTGAAATTTTCCCCAATAAACGCTTGAGATCATTTATTAAAACTGAGCATGCATAAACAAACCAGGTTTTTTTGTTTGATGTTTATAGAAAGTGCTTATCATCTATATAAATAATATTTGATAGCGTCTACATATTTCAGTAGCATAGTCTGTTGAAAGATTTTAGAGGCACATTGGGCACCACTCGTATAATCGAGTGCAAGGCATTTCTTTATACCTTATGTAACAGGAAATGATTAGAAAATGAAATATGATGTCAGATAACATAAAATAAAATTCTTGAACCACGTAATTCAAGCTAAATAAAATGCACACTAATAATACAAATTCAACAAACTAAACCGTCAAAAAGCAATTGTCCATAGAGAGAAAGTGTGTAGTAGGCATAGAAATGTATAGATAGGCATCATATTACACATAAGGATTGCAATAAGCAACTTTCCACATATTGTTTTCCAATAGAAAAAGGGAAAGAGTTCCATCAAAATTCATCAATCTTAAGATATTATACAAAATTTCTTGGGTAAATGGATTATGTTATAGGTATACAAAAGATTATGTTGTAGAAAGTTCGCATTTCACACTAACGATTGCAATTAAAAGTTGCAGCCTTTTCATCTAGGTTAATAAATTGAATTAAACTTTTCTTCACTCTTCTGTTAGCTATGTCGATTATGTAGTACGAATTCAGCATACAACGCTGCATATGTTGCATGCTTAATTTTATCTTTACGAAATCATTTGGTTTCTTTCAAACAATTTTTAATTGCTTGACGGAGTTGAAGGACCTTGCTTGGACTTCCTTGCAACGTTCTAAACCCCTTAGAAATCGATGCATCATGAAATATCTTATTGAGTAATTAAGAACATTTTTTTTTATTGCATGAATACTCAAAATTACCATATTTAAGCGTTTGGATATTCTTACAAAATCAAGAGATTGTTTACGCCCTCAAAAAGCAACTATTTTGTGCTGAGTTAAAGCTATTCGTAGTAGATGCGTATTTTTTAGCAGAAAATATGAGAAACTGTGTACAGATTATATCAATAATGACAAATATTGATTACTGCTGCTTAAACTACTTATTCATAATTTGCAAAAAAAGATGGATGGCTGCAGTCAACCGTATTTATGGACCAACTCCTCATGTTGGAATGCGTGTGCAAGACGTTTTATGGTAGTTTGTTATCAGCGACAGCAAAATCAGTCACACTCTTACTTTAAAATGATAGGGCCTTTCGTCTGATAATTTGAAACAACTTGTGCACTCGGAAATAAGGATTATTTAACTGATTTAAGTGGATTTATATAATTAAACATGAGACAAACTGACGGAGACATGCTGCATTATATAAAGTCGATAGATTTTTAATGAACATATTTGTGATGAAAAACATATTCAATACATTTTTAAATTAACGAATAAACATACATTTGCAATTCATTTAATTCCTTCTATTAGCTAACACTCTCCCTATATATATCTTGTTCAAATTTCCAATCGTTATTAATCGTTCAACCTTTTTATTCATCCACTCAGGTTCAAATACATTTTTTTGAACTTGTAGTGGATGACACTTGATGTTAATACAGTTTTTCAAATATTAATTCAGCAATTAAATTTAATTAATTAATTTTAGTTTTTTTTTTTTTTAGATTTAAGTTGCATGTATCTACCAATAGATAGCTCTAAATAAACTTAAAAAAATGAATTAAAATTATTTATAAAGAATTTCTGCAAAGTAGTGGGAAAAAAAAAATAGGAATTGACTTTAAAAATTGACCCTGAGGTTGAAAAATTAAATTTAATATTTTCTTCTTTACAGATGGATTCTTCTGGTTTAAATGTTATATATATACGAAATGATGCGTTCCCAGTAAATTCTTTATAATTAAACATTATATGTTTAAAAAAAATTAAAATATAACCATGATTAGCCTGTTTATTCAAAATTCAAGTTATAATATATGTTTTGTTTGCTTTGATGAAAGTAACAAATTGTGTTTACTTACAAATAGTTTCTTCACGCTGTTGTACATACTTCTGTTTCAAAAATTTTATTTTTGGCAATTAATAGTTAACATTACTGTTGTTTAACATTCATATTTCTTGTTACTAGTTTGTTGCCATGTTCAATACACTAATATACTATCCCTTCAGGAAAGTTTTTCATGTTGGTAAAAATCGTTATTAAAGATTTTAGTTATCCAAATATTTTCCCTCTTTTCCATTGTTTGTGGCTGTTGACTTTTTAATTTAAAAATAATGAATCAAATTCTCCTTTGCAAATTTGAAGCATATTTTGAAAATTAACGCCTTGAGATATTGAATAATACTTTTTTAAAAGTATGTTTAGCTAATATGCTTTTTTTTTTTTTTTTTTGGGGGGGTATATTTTATGAACTTGAAAGATGTTTCTGTTTTTATGTTAGCAACTTCCAACCAATTATTTTAATTTTTGGGCTTTCTCACGGTTTGCATGAGAAATCATTCGGTCTATCTTCGAACAACTTAGTATTTACTCTTTTTATACCTTCTCCTCGACTTTCTCTAATTCTATAATATAATCGTATTTTTAACCTCTCTTATTCATTGATATTAATTTCAAACTTGCTCATTATACGCATGAATTCATAACTGCATTAAATGAAAGTCCTAAAGTTTTGTCTTAAAATTTTAACAACAAAATATATTATGTATAATTATAAAAAATTCATAAAATAGCCTAGTCTTGTTTCCCAATGTTATTCTCTTTTGCAAAAATTTAATTACAAAAAGTTTTTATAAAAATCCCATTTTCACTAAACAATGGAATAATTAAACTTTATAAATAACACTTAAACATGTAGATCATCCGAAATTAATTAATGTAGAAATCAAATCAATCGATTTAAAAAGAACTTGTTTTTTTTTAAATTTGTAATATTTAAAAAAGCAATAATATTTAGTATAAAATACTTCGTTATATTGAAGCTTTATACAAAAGAGCTTTTGAGATCGAATTGCATTAAATTCACATTCATTTAAAAGTGGAGGCAAACTGTTCTTGTAAAATATTTGTGTCTGGTATTTAAATGAACGAATAAAGATTAATAATGAAGAATAATTAATGAATAAAGAACAAAGATAAAGATAAAGAAAATTGAGATATTCAATTTCTTCCAGCAGATTTTATTTCTAATATCAGTGCTTGTTAGAATTTTTATTTTATCGGTACTTCTAAGGCCACATTTTTAAAAAGAGTATGTTTTACCTTTATTACCCAATAGAGAACAAATGTATTCTGTAATTATGCGTTATGTATACTTTTTTTTTTTATTGCATAAGTGCATTATGATTACTTCTTTAATTCATCATTTTCCCAATACTATAAATCAAACTGAATCATCAGTTGATTTTCAAGCCCACCCCCTTTTATTCAAACAATTTTATGAAGTTCCTTGAGAAATTGTTGAATTGATTGAAAATTTTTGTATTTTGTATATTCTGTATTTTTTTCAGATTTATTTAAAGTATCATTTTAAATTTATGTAACTACAGTTTAACGAGTTTTAAGGCAAACCATTTTAAATATTAGACTCCGATTCAGACAGGAAATTAAGCTTAAATGAACTCGAATTTGAAATTCTATATCATCAAGTAAGTCAATCCTTAGTTTCCAATTTATATAAAATAGACAAATATAAAGTAATTTTAAAGTATATTACGAGTAAATATATGTAGCACTTTTCAGTAATTGGTGTAATGCGAATTTTCTAGATTTGATTAAACACTTCCCTTCTTCTTCAACAGCCCCATGGTGGGCCAAGGCCGTCTGCCTACTGGTAGATTTCAAGACAGGAGATGTTTTTTCTTTAAACAGGGTACGTCTTGCGCCAAATGCTCTAGACCGGGACCTACGGTTTAAAGTGGATTCCGAATCACTACAAACATTCATGGCAACACTGGTACTGTAACCCAAAACATGTGGCATCAAGCGCCAAAGCGCTAGTCACTCGGCCATCAAGTTCTTCAAATACTTCCCCCTTCATGTAATTTTGGTCTGCATGTTCCTGCGAATGTGCGTCATGTGCTTGTGTGTACGTGCTCGCGCGGACATAGGACATTGGCTGAAGTGTAAATACAGAGTTATGCTAATTATGCATTCGCGTATTGTTGAGCACAGTAACTTTTTAATTTAGTAAGAATCGAAAATGTAATTGGTAATTTTCACAGTAAAATTCTTTGGCACAACTTAAAATTTATTCACCTATATTTGTAACTGCAGGGCCTGAATGGCCGAGTGGCTAGCGCTCTGGCGCTCGGTACCACAAATTTCGGGTTCGAGTCCGGCGGTGCCATGGATGTTTGTAGTGGTTCGTAATCCACTTTAAACCGTAGGTCCCAGTCTAATAGGATCGTAGAGCGTTGCGGGGGCATTGTTACTCCGCGTCCGTGGCTTATATTCAAGTTACTCGCGCCCCTGGGTAATGCAAAGTGAGTAACGTCTGTGCAACTCTTGCCTTAAGGCATCAAGACAGCTGTCTAAGTGTTTGCCAGCTGCATTAGAAAGAAAAAAAATATTTGTACGTGCATCCATCTACAATTTTTAAGTACTAAATAATTTTAAGTACTTTAATAAATTATTTAATGCTTATATTTCGCACATAGAATTAATGACGTGTAAAAATCACATCAACAATTGATTGCACAAATAAAATTAGTTAAACTCTACAAAACTCGAAAAATAAAACGAAAACAGTATTTTGTTTACTTCTCTCTGAAAAATGATATGCAAAATAAATCTGTCTCGCCGACATCTGTCAAAGATATTTTTTGATAATGCCATGAAATAGATTTATCAGTATATTTAAAAGTCACATCGATTCTGCCGGAATGCCCACTGAAAATATTACAGAAAGGCACGTATTCGAATGGGAGCTTATTAAATTTCTTCAGCCCTAGAATGTTTTATGGGGTTTTTATCTTTTTGTATTCCATAAGGATAGGAGTGCACTTGCTTTAATACATCAGAAATAATAATAACTTATAGTTTAAAAAACTAAAACGGACGCTTTTGAAGTTAATCAAACTAAAAAGTTAAAAATAATTAATTAACATAAGAATAAAATTACTGACGAGAAAATAATTGTCACTGTTCTAAAAGCGTGGGGTGCTCCATATCAATCGTTAAAATTTTTCACTAGTTTCATTCCGAAATGCAGAGTTAGTTCAAAAATGTCATACAAAGCACCCCACGCTTTTAGAACAGCGACATTAATTTTCTCGTCAGTAATTTTATTCTTATGTTAACAATTATTTTTTAGTTTTTAGTTTGATTAACTCTAAAAGCGTGTTTTTAAACTATAATATTTAGTTCCAGTCCTCCGTATCGGGACCTCATTTATATTTCTTACAATAATTTAATTGTGAGTAAAACAAAGGCTAAATGTGAATATGTCGAGCCAGCCAGGAGTCAAACAAGGAATATCCTGATCCGTAGTCAGGCGCGTTATCCGTTGTGTCGCTGTCCCACGTAGGTTTGAATGCCTTGGTACTTTCATTCTACATGGGTTAAATTGCTCTTCATAAGTTAAAATAAAATCACTAATCCTGGCAATCCTAATCATGGTGAGATAATAAACTTATAAAAATATTTTATTGTCGTCGGTCCTTGATATCTCTACTACTTTTTAATTAAATCTGATCGCTTAAAGTAGGGCAAACTCGAGCCCAAAGAGTTAGTTACAAACAAACAAACATACAGGTGAAACTAATAAAAGCGTATTAATTAGTTGAACTCTACAAAACTTGAAAAATAAAACAAAAACAGTATTTTGATTATTTCTCTCTGAGAAATGAGATTCAAAAATAAATCTATCTCGCCGACATCTGTCAAAGATATTGTTCTGATCATGCCATGAAACAGATTTATCATTATACTTAAAAGTCACATCGATTCTGCCGGAATGCCCACTGCAAATAATACAGAAAGGCACGTATTCAAATGGGAGCTTATTAAATTTCTTCAGCTCTAGGATGTTTTATGGGGTTTATTTGTCTCAATTCCTTCTAATAGCTCACACTCTCCCGACATATATCTTGTTCAAATTTTTAATCGTTCATAAAATACTTTTTGTTCATCCACTCAAGTTCAAATACATTTTTGAACTTGTAGTGGAGGACACTGGATGTCAATACAGTTTTTCAAATATTGATTCAGTCATTAAATTTAATTAATTAATTTTTGTTTTCTTTAGATTTAAGTTGAATATAGCTAACAATAGATGGCGCCAGATTAACTTTAAAAAATGAATGCAAATTATTTATAACGAACTTTCTGCAATATAGTGAAAAAAAGTAGAAATTGACTTAAAATTTTTTTATATTACTTGTTACATTCCATAAGGATATGAGTGCACTTGCTTTAATACATCAGAAATAATAAAAAATAAAACTTATTTCTCTTCAGTTGGTTCAAATTTAATTTCTTCTTCTTTTGGCGCACCAGCCCCAGGGTGGGCCTAGGCTGTCTGCTTACTGTTTTCTTTTTACGGGGTAGGGTTATCAGCCCTAGGCCCAAAGCTCTACAGTCGTATCAGATCAGGATCTACGGTTTAAAGAGGAATCCCAACCCCCTAGAAATATCCTTAATTTAATTTATGCTAAATAAAAATTAATAAATGCATTATTCACAAAACAAAAAAATTCTTTTAAATAATATTGGCTTGAATCTAAAAATAGTGGTTTTAAACACAACGTTTACTCAACACGTAAATGAATGCAAATATTTAATATAGAAATTTAAAGAAATAAAGAAAACCTTATAATTATTTAATTAAAAGGTTCTAATAATATAAAAAATGTCTTTGCAATGTCTATACGTACTGCTAATACATTAATGTTTGTTATTATTTTTAGGATAGTGCATAAATAATGCATTTTAATTTATTGGTCTTAAACTACTTTAGTGTTAGAGAAAAAGACCTCTTAACTTATCTAATATTATTCCAGCAAGGCGAGATTATTGTCTGAATGTAAAAATAAATATTTACTACAATGTCTTTGACAAATGTCGGAGAGGCAGATTTTTTTTTAGCTTTTTTTTTTTTGAATTCCTTCTATTAGCCCACACTCTGCCTATTTATATCTTGTTCAAATTTTCAATCGTTCATAAACCACTTTTTATTCCTCCACTAATGTTCAAATACATTTTTTTTTTAACTTGTAGTGGATGACACTGGATGTTAATAAGTTTTTTTTAAATATTAATTCATTCATAAATTTAATTAATTAATTTTAGTTTTTTTTAGATTTAAGTTGCATATATCTACTAATAGATGGCACCAGATAAACTTAAAAAAAATGAATGAAAATTATTTATAAAGGACTTTCTGCAATAGAATGAAAGAATGTAGGAATTGACTTTAAATATATATATATATATATATAATACTTGTTTTTCTTTTTTTTTCTTTTTTGAGACAGAGAGAGAGAGAAATAGAGTATAAACAAAATTATTTTTCTATTTTATTTTTTTAATTTTTTAGAGTTTAACTAATTTTGTTAGTAACCAGTTGTTGACTGTGATTTTTTTATACGTCATTAGTTCAAGTGCAAAATTTAGTCCTTACAGAATTTATTAAAGTACTTATTAAAATTTATTCACCTATATTTGTAAGCGCATCCATCTACAATTTGTAAATTGTGCCAAATAATTCAGCTGCAAATTCTGCAGCAAAAATTAATTTTAGATGATTGGTTGAAATGTTAGTTTGGTATTTTTCAAGGATAATTTGTTTTTTATAATTTGAAAATTATGCTGAAATATGTGGCATTTAATTAAAATAAAAGTATTGTGGATTATTATAACAGTTGTGATTGTTAATACTAGCAACTTTTACACTCATTATTTATATCCATGCATAAATTACTAGGAATGGAATGAGTATTTTAGTTTAAATTAATCAAAAACTTTTTTTAAAATTTATTTTTATGTAAGAATTTCATTTGAAAATTTTATTATATGATGATAATATTTTCTTCAAAAACATAGACTCCGTTTCTTACATCAATTCCATTATTTAATTTGCATAATTTATTTATTAAATTCAAAAATCATTATGCATTATAAAATTCTTCATATAATAAAAAATATTTTTTGAAAATTTAAATTTAAAAGTAAATTACTTATAAACAAAAAATGTATAGTAATAGTTAATTATGGAAGTTTCAGAAGTTTATTATGTGATGAAAATCAGTTGGCATATTTATTATTATTTTCTTCTAAAACACAGACTCGATTTTCTGCATTAATTACTATTTTTAATTTGCATGATTGATTCATTAAATTAATAAATTATCATGACTTAAAAAAATTCTTCATATAATTAAAAAGTTTTTCAATTATTAAAATTTTAATGTAAATTAAAGCATTATATATTAATAGTTCATTAAGGGATGCATGTTTACAAATAGAACCTCATTAAAGCATGAGGGCACAAAATTAATACATTTTCCAACATTGTCTGTCTTTGATATTTTAAAATATTTCATTTCTGAAAAAAAAATTTTTCATAATAACAAATAAAATTTGAAGATTATTTTTAAAAAATCCTATGAATACAAAATAATAATAATAATGAATTAAAATATCAAGTGAAGCATGCTAATTAGCTGAAAATATTTATATCATACTTTTAATCAATGTAAAAGTAAAATAGAAGTTATCAAAATTAAAAATAGTTAAATATTAAAATTTTAATGATTAAAATAAATATCTGACATTGCTAAATATATATATGAACATACATATGAAGCCATGCAGTATCTTAATAAGTACAAATTCCAAGTACAAGTTATTAATTTTAAATAGTCTCTTGAATTGCAAAAATTGAAATAAAAAGAAATAAAATATAAAAGAGGATGGATGACTTGATAATATTTATATGATATTTTTAATTAGCATAAAAGTAGTAGAGAATTTTTTCAAAATTATAAGTAAGTAATTATTAGAATTTCAATAATTAAAATAAATGTATATGACATTGCTAAATAGTTAAAAATATTGCAAACATCTAAAGTTAAGGTTGTATATCTTCTTGAAATAACTTTAATTAAGATTTTTTTTTAATATATAGGATAGAAATGAACACATGTTTTAGAGGCAGAACAAAAAATTAAATCATTAATGCTATATCATAACAAAGCGCTGCAAATAGAAATGTTGTTTTTTATACATTGCATTTTTTTTAAATTATTTTTGTACACTTTTTTAACAATTCATTCTTATTCTTAAAAGAAAAAAATATATATGTTCTTTAATGAGTAATATTTAAAATTATTAAGAAAAAAAAAAGAATAATCTTAAAAAATAGTAGATATGATGTACTCGTAAATGCAATCTAAATAATTGCAAGAAAATATTGTAATAAAAAACAACGTGCAACTATTTTACTTGAGAAAAGATTTTAAAAATTAATATAATTTTCAATATTTTGTTTAAATTCGAGATTGTTTTGAAAAAATATGGAGCTGTTTTGATTGTCATACAAAGATGAATAGCAATCAGCAAAAAGTGAAAATATAAACTTATATGTTTATATTATATATCATAAGACATCATATGTAACACATATTACATCATACAATTTTTTATTACATAATATGATCGAAGAAGATACATCCAATCTTCTGTATTACTTAGATCTTTAATATTCTTCCTATCGGATACTGGATATTTGCAATTCTATAACTAGTATTGAATCGATTTGAAAAGCAAAACATTTAGATTTATATATTTTTTTTTTTTAAAATCTTTTCTCAAATAAAACAGTTATACATTTATAATATATAATATTTAATTCAATATGTTCTTAAAATTATATAAATTGACTGCACATCATTTCTACTGTTTTTACGATTCTTATAATTTTTTTTTTTCACTTGAGAATTTTAAATGTTATTCATTTAAGAACAAATTTATTTTTTATTCTTTTAAGCATAAGAATGAAATGTTAAAATAAATAAAGTATAAAAACAATTTTCAAAAAATGCAAAAAATAAGAAAAATTATATTTGCAGCTGCTTTGTTACGGCTAACATTAATTAAACATCTATTCATTTCCATTCTAGATTTTATGCAAATAAATGTTTGACTATAGTAATTCCTAGTTAGTATGGTTATTGCATAACTTTAATTTTGGTTAAATGTAATATTTTAAATATTTAACAATGTCATATATGTTTACTTTTTAATTGTTAAAATTCTAATAATTACTTATTTTTAATTTTGAAAAACTTCTCTACTACTTTTAAACTAATGAAAAACAATCTATAGATATTTTCACTTTATCAATCTGTTTTTGTTAATATTTCAATTCTTTTTTATTCTTTTGCAATTCAAAAGACTATATAAAAAATGAATAATCTGTACTGTAATTTGTAAGATTTGTTAAGACGTCGCATAAATTTAGTTTCAGATGTATGTAATATATATTTAGAAAAATATTTAGATTATAGATATATATTTAGATTAATTAAATTCTAATCTTTTATTCTGCCACCATCTCTTTTACTTTTACGTTGATTAAAAAGTACTATAGAGATATTTTCCATTTAATAACCAACTTCTGTTGATATTTTAATTTTTTATTACTATTTTGGATTTTTTTTAATAAAATGCAAATTGTCTTGTTATTATAAAAATTTAGCAATTTGAATAATGAAACATTTTAAATATTACAAACAAACAATATATAAAAGATTTATCATTTTTGTGCCCTCATTCTTTAATGAGGTTCATATTAGTATACATTTATTTGTCTGATGAAATTTTTTTATATTTAGTTTGCATTTTCTGATAAATTGAAAGTGTACTTAGATTCACTAAACTTACTATCAAATAATTCCTAAGTAAATTTATTTGTTTACATCGAAAATTATTCTTTATTTAAGAAAACAGCAAAAGGAACATTTTACAAAAATAATTTTTTAATATTTTCATTCGAAATATTAGTTACTTTTGAAGATTTGGTTTTGTTTTTATATTAGTGTTCCTTTCCATTGCATTACAACTTTCTGATCCATTTCTTGATAATATGGTAAAAGTAAATAATTTTTAAGATATAAAATCTTTCAGCTGTCTGCGATGGCGGTAATTAAAATTTAAATAGTAATATGTAAATAAATCACTGCAATTTCTTTTTCCTGGCATGTTCATGTAGATACTTTTGTGCAGCTTTATAATAAATTGAAAGTGTAGATGTAGTGTTATAGTTGTTTGTGCAGTTGGATTGTAACTGCGCATGGTTAGGTTAAGATTTGAGACATAGGTGTGAGAACTCACAGCTTTATTTGCATGTGGATCAAACACCACATACACATAATTAAAATATACAACATATTACACATTTAAAAACATCTAATTAAAGATCCGTGAAAGGATTCCACTTACTAAGCCAAAAATAGATATTTCCTCTATGGATGAGAGATTGTAAACTGAACGTTTCTCAGCCGCAGCGCCGGTTGCGCTGTACTTCCTCTCGGGTGAGAGTCTCGATGTTACTGATCATTTCTCTTGAACGATGTAGGGAGCTGCCGCTTGCAGTGCATAGGAGGAAGTTCGGTCACATCCTCCCCCTGTGATATCGCCTGGAATGTCTCGGGGAGGGGGCCAGCAAAGATCGTTGGAACACAGGCTGTCTAGTTTTTTTTTCTTTAGGACGTCGACCATGTTTTTAAATGGTCTTATTGGTGATGTAGAAGTCTTGTTGAAGTGTTTTAGAATTGGGGATATTCTATACTGTGGCACAGCAACTGGGAGTTGATCTCCAGTGTTGATTCGATGAAAGGGGTTTGCTTTCCCCCTGGTTGGAAACATTTCTCGTAATTTTGGGGATGAGAATTTAATTCTATCTGTTGTTGCTGTGATAGATGGAAACACTCGTTTTTTTCGAAATTGACATGAAAGGGATGCATGTGCCACCACCAGAAGAGACTTAATGTCTGGAGGAGTTACAACAAAACCTAATTGTTGGTAAAGAATTCCTGAGAATTACCAATGTCCTTTCTGAAGATCCAGAACGATTCCTGCTGCGCTTAAAAAAAAACATCTCTAAGAAAATGTTCGGTTTCGCTTGTTTCCTAGTTCCCCTTGGCCTCTTTCAAGACTGTAAGTTTAGTAGGAAGTAATTTTCCTTTGACATCAATATCCACCGTCGTAGTGATGATTTCTGTTTTTGTACATGCCCATCAACTAGGACCTTTTCCACGGTAGCATTATTGAATATTTGGCCACTCTTCTTGAGAACATGGTAAATAGTATTTTCTCCAGCAACCAAATGAGTACCTCAAGTGTCGGCACACACTGCTGCTCTTGAACCGCAAATCAAAGCTTCAACTATGCTTGTTGGTTGGCCTTCCATTGAAATATTGTAAAAGTTCATATGATGAAGGGTTGGCAGTTGGCCATCGCCAACTTGAACTATAGGGTACTTTTTCGATATTTTGTCTTTTATTACTCCAGGTGCTCCAAAACCGTAGCATAAAGGAAGGGATCTGTCCATGTAGATAGGATTCCGCCTACTTTGACTGTAGACCCCGGGCAGAGCCGGTTTTTGTCGTGCTTCTTTTTATAGGTTCTGCCACAATGAATGGTACGCCCTCTGCCATATTAGAAACTTTTGATTAATATTGTTTCTTATCAGCTCTTTGGTATTCTGGTTGCTTTTGATAACACTTATTATTGACATGCGAGTTTTCCCTCTGCGCCTTGCTTGTCCGTAGGTTGTCGTAAGAGTCCGTCTTTTCGACGAGTTACTTAGAGGACTGCCAGTCACACTATGCATCAATAAAATGATTCCTAACGTATGGTGAGACCTTTTATATAGTCATAAAGGTGATTGTTTTGACTCTGAAGTGATAAAAGTTTTTAAATACTATTCATAAAATTTAGTAATAATAAATTTTAACTTTCTAACAGTAAATAAATATAAGTGGAATTAGTATTTGCAGAAAATCGAGGAATAACTCGACCCACCTCCCTAGGAGGACATACGAGAAAGTATTTTCAGAAAAAAAAAACTAAACAGAATAAAATTTATAACATTTTCTATTCATCCTGTTAATTACTAATACGAATCATAAACATAAAAACACATCATTACACTATCAAACGAGATATTTTAATTTCGCTGGCCAGAAGCTAAATATTCATATTTAAAACAAAAGGAAAAGAAATAGCTAAAGGGAGAAAAAGAACACTCATTAGACAAAAGTTCAAGGTCCTTTCATCTTTTTAGTTAGGAATCATGAACATGATAGTTTTTAACTACGCCTTTTGTATTTTGAACATCTTTGTACTTATTCTGAAATAAAACATTTCATAAAATTTACATTTCATTTAAATTTATTTAAAAATTGTAAATGAGCAATTAAAAAAATATATTAATTAAAATTGTATCAAGTTAGGCAGATACAGGCCACAAAGTTGGTTGCCCAGATTGTAGTGTTAATGATGTTTTTGCCGCTGCATTTTAATTGGGCGTGGTTAGGTTGAGACCTGATACACATATTTGAGAACTCACAGCTTTATTTACAAGCGCACAAACACCACATATACAATTAAAACATGCAACATTTAACACATTTAAAAACATCTAATTAGATATTCGTGTAAGGATTCCACTTTTAAGCCAAAAATAGATATTTCCTCTCTGGATGAGAGATTGTAAAGTAAACGTTTCTCAGCGGCAGCGCCGGTTGAACTGTACTTCTTCTCGGGTGAGAGTCTTGAAGACTATTGATCATTTCTCCTGAAAGCCGTAGGGGGGGCTGTTACAGTGCGTAGGAGGAAGCACTGTAACATAGAAAGATAAATTTACGAAATTGTTTCTTAATAAATGTATTTGTTTACTGTTGAATTGAATACTGTTCTTTATTTAAAGATCTGCATATTATAAGAAATCCTTATATCTTTTCTTCATTTCATAAAAAATAAATCTTCTTTCCATGGTTTTCTTCCCCTTCTTTAATTTCTGTTAATATAAATTTATGCTAAAAATAAATTTATAATGTATAGATAATGATAATGTAAAATAATAATTTTTATAAATAATGTTTATAAATTCTAATGTTACATAATAATGTTTTACAATGCATAAATTTATACTTTTTTATATATATGTATAAATGTATTAAATTTACAAAATGTACAATGTAATAATGTACAACTTTTTAAAATTGTTTCTATAAAATATAAAGAAATTTAAAAAAATAGCGTTCTATATTTGCATATATATTAAATAACTGAAGAATTTGTCTGTCGTACTTTATATATATATATACATATATTATTCATTTGGCAATTCCATGGCATTCTCCTTTTTCTTTTTTGTCAATTTAAAAGAAATGACATAAATAAGTAAGTCATTATTATGCGTAATTGTGATAACTTCATTATTAGTAGTAAAATAAATAAATTCAATAATAATTTTAAATTTACGAGTATATGAGCAAATGAGTATTATGTAAAACAAATTAAACTAACATAGATAAAATATCATTTTTTTAAAAAAATTTAGAAATTTAAATATAAAATATTTTAGCTACGTTTTAAAAAAGTTATTTAATTAATTTTTGTATTTCCATAAATACTATTACAATAAGTAATTATGCTTATTACATTCAGATTAATATTTATTTCATCCTATCCTTATTATTCTTTTTCATTTCATTGAATTTAAGTTGCCAAATTATGTATCAAATTACCTCTTTATAAAACTAATTTAAATTTAAATTTAAAATAAATTAATAGTTTAACTCTAAAAGCGTGTTTTTTAGTGTTTTTAATCAATCTAAAAATAAAAAATAATTGTTAACATAAGAATAAAATTACTGACGAGAAAATTAATGTCCCTGTTCTAAAAGCGTAGGGTGCTTTGTATGACATTTTTAATCTGCATTTCTGAATGAAACTAGTGAAAAATTATGATTGATATCGAGCATCCCACGCTTTTCGAACAGTGACATTCATTTTATCCTTATTAACAATTTTTTAATTTTAACAATTTTTTTTACTTTTTAGTTTGATTAACTCTAAAAAAGCGTGTTTTTAAACTATAATATTTAAATGAGGTCCCTGTACGGAGGACTGGAACTATAGTTCTTACAATAATTTAATTGGGAGTAAAACAAAAGGCTAAATGCGAATATGTCGAGCCAGCCAGGATTCGAATAGGGAATCTCCTAATCAGGCGCGTTATCCGTTGTGCCGCTGTCCCACGTGGGTTTGAATATCTGAAAGATGTCTGTAAATGTTTCTTTGCAGCTTATATAGTGTGTATGAGGAGAAGCAGATATCCAGGGGAAAAATGATGCGAAATGACTTTTCAAAGGCTGTGTGTTTTAATCACTAATCCGGGCGATCCTAATCATGATGAGATAATAAACTTATCAAAATATTTTATTGTCGTCGGTCCTTCATAAGTCTAGAATGTTTAATTTAAATCGGATCGCTTAAAGTAGGGCAAAAATCGAGCCCAAAGAGTCAGTTACATACATACATACAAACAAACAAATATACAGGTAAAACTAATAAAAGCGTATTAAAAATAACCAAATTAACATTCTAAAGTTTCCTTTTTTTTTTTCTTCACTCTTTTAAATTAATTCTGAGATTTCAAATCTCTTTCAAAATTGTTATACATTACAAGAAATGTTCATTAAAAAAAAAATTGCTCTTTATAATCTGAATTGTTTAAATATATGAAAGTAGCCCAAAATTTTAAGTGGTGTAATCAAACATTAAAAGTTGGACAGAATAAAATCTGTAAAATACATATTTTTTTAATGAGTTACGCCAATGATATTTGTTTGGTTGCTAAAAATATGTCAATACAAATCTTAATTATTATCAAAAAAGATCGATGGATAGAATAGCTAAATTGCGTAATCTTTCTTAACCCATAGAATTTCTTAAATAAGTTTTTATCAATTTTAATTTCGCGAATGATCGCTCAGAACTAACCGTAGCACACTTCAGGAAAGCTTGAAGACATAACATGATTTTAAATGATTAATAAATCTGTTAGTTATCTTATGGAAGAAGACTTTTTTATTTATATCATGTATAAAAGTGGAAGAGAAAACTGAGAATGTCCTTGGTAAACGAGACAGATATATTCTTTTTATGTGCATGAACAAATTCTTCAACCTTTTCCAATAATTCGGTGTCATTTAAATATTGAAAAGCGGCAGGTTGCAAGATGTTGAAATTAGAAACAATTTCATTCATTTCATGGAATCACCATCTCGTTTGATAAACAAGTAATATATATAAAAAAAGTTAAAGTTAAATTTTCATTCATTTTTTTAAGTTTATCTGGCGCCATCTATTGGTAGATATATGCAACTTAAATCTAAAAAAAAGCTAAAATTAATTAATTAAATTTAATTACTGAATTAATATTTGAAAAAACTGTGTTAACATCCAATGTCATCCACTACAAGTTCAAAAAATGCATTTGAACTTGAGTGGATGAATAAGAAATATTTTATGAACGATTGAAAATTTGAACAAGATATAAATAGGAGAGTGTGAGCTAGTAGAAGGAATTGAAAAAGTATCATTTGTTTATTATATAGAAAAGACGAGAGGGTTTCAATCCTCATTAATTTATTATCAATAAAATTGTCATTGAATTTTATTTCTAAGATAGGGTATAACCTAATAATCTATATTTAAAATACAATGTAGTTTTCCTACACTTTCCTATACTGTACTAAGTTTCATTTCACGTGTTAACACATTGGAAATGAATATATTGAATTTTATGCATTGTCTAGATTGACTATATGTGTGATAATCTTATGTTATATCATCATTCTTCTCATCTACACCTTTATCAGAAATAGGATAATGTATATTGGCTTTTTTGGAATCTGTTAAAAACAATATTTTTTTAACTAAACTATTCTTTCAATTCCTACTATTAGTTGCCGCTCTCACTATACATATTTATATATCTTGTTCAAATTTTCAATCGTTAATAAAATACTTTTTATTCATCCACTCATGTTCAAATACATTTTTTTTGAACTTGTAGTGGATGACACTTGATGTTAATACAGTTTTTCAAATATTAATTCATTAATTAAATTAAGTTTTATATGGGAGAAAAAAATTCTCTATTTATAATATTCTGCAATATAGTGGAAAAGACATTTTCTTTGTTTGGCATAAGTAGGAATTGACTTTAAAATTTTTTATATTACTTGTTTTAAAATATCGTTGTTTGAAACATCCTGAGATAATTAGTATGTTTCACAAATTCGATAAATAAATTTCTAGAATTTAAAATTGTTTTTGTTTTATTTAATATTAAACAACTGACATCTTTCAAATACAAAACAGAAAAACCATCTTCAATTCTTGTTATAATGTCTTCAGCTTAATTTGATATTTTAGACAGCAAAGCTATTCTTTTTGCAACATAACGTTCATTTACAGCACTTAATTTTTTTAAGGATCTTCTATTATTATTTTGCTTTAAGCATTAAAGTAACACAATGTAACATTATAGTTTTCTTTTTTTTACTTTTATCTACATAACGTTTTGTGACTGCATCAGATGATTCAACAGGGATCTTTCAAAATTTTTAAAGCGTGTTTTCCATATCTTAATCTTATCATCTGTCAATTTAAATTTATTTCCAGAAAAACCTCAAGTTCTTTTATTTTATTATGAAATATCATACACCAACTCATTTATATAATTAAAAAAATCAGGAGCTTTTACATTCCATCTTTCAATTATGTTTAAGGTTGATAAATTTTCCAATGTTCTGTTACGGATGTTCATTTTTCTTCTTTTTTTTCAATTGAATGATTTTTTATAAATTTTTGCCCGAGTATTCCTCAAATACCAAATAAATTCAATGTTTTAATTTTTATATATAGAATTATTAGATACATCATAACAAAAAAACAAGTAATATAAAAAAAAATTTAAAATCAATTCCTACTTTTTTTCCCACTCCTTTTTTTTTCCACTCCCGCAGAAAGTCCTTTATAGATAATTTTCATTCATTTTTTAAGTTTATCTGGCGCCATCTATTGGTAGATATATGCAACTTAAATCTAAAATAAAAATAAAATTAATTAATTTAATTTAATTACTGAATTAATATTTGAAAAACTGCATTACCATCAAGTGTCATCCACTACAAGTTCAAAAAAATGTATTTGAACTTGAGCGGATGAATAAAAAGTATTTATGAAAGATTGAAAATTTGAACAAGATATATATAGGGAGAGTGAGCTAATAGAAGGAATTGAATGAAATAAATGGTTCGATCTCATTAAAACTAATGAAACAATCACTTTTTGTAGTTCTTCTCTGCCTACATATTGAGCAGTAATAAATGTGCTTAAAATATCATAACATTTTACATAAATAGTTTCATTAATAATATTCAAAGCTTTTGATTATTTTAGGCTTCATGCAATCCCATTCTGTTTCTTGTTCTACATTTGGATTTAAAGCAAATTTTATAACTATTCAATTTGGGCTTTTGGATTTACTTCCACATGAGGTAATCACAAATTCATAAACTTTATATTATAGTTTGCAATAGCTACACTCGGCCATATTATATTATCCGTAAACTCATTTCTCATAAATTCAAATTTAACATAGATTATTTGCTTCTAATCATTAGAAAATTCTAAAATTTGTTTCAATGGTATCCATATTTTGATTAAATGTTTTTTGTTAATTTCCATCTTTCGTCGAAACATTGATTATAGTTATTATTCAGTTTTAGTTTTTTTAATTAAACTATCCATTTTTTTTCATTTCTTACGTAATTGCCTTCAAATTTTATAAAGTTAAGATGCATTAAATCTGAATTATGCATATAGTAAACATGTTTGTTGCTTCAGATGTTTCATAATCCCTTGTAAAGTTTGTTTATCCTAAGATACGACGAAATAAATTAGATTTTGAAAATCTTCAATAATACGAGATCCTATATATAATGTGGCTCTAGAGAATAAATTTCAGATATTTACTAAAGCAACACGATCTTCTTCAAATGAAGCCTTATTATATTTTGTGACTTTGATATTGGCATAGATATAACGGCATGGAAATAAATCCTCGCATCTTTAATATGTATTATGTATAATTTCTGAATTATTTTGATAAACAATGTTTCTATACATAAAACTTTCAATATCATTTCCATAATATTTTGGTATCTTTGGAAAATTCAATTTTTTTTCCATATCTTTATTTAGAGACTAAAAGAAGCCTTTTCCAATTTTAGACTTCGACTTCCATAATACATTTTGTCTTTGGATTACATATTAATGTATTTTATTTATTAAAAATAAAAACATTAAAAATCGTCTTAATCTAAAATTAAAGTATTTCTTACTCCCAATTTGTTTAATTCAATTATATGAGCATCTTGATTTATCATATACATTTTGATTCTTTCTATATTTTGGTTTCTATCCACATCTTCAAATATAAGATTATTTTCCTGTGTTTTAATTAAACTACTGCGAGGATTAGAATGGGTATATACATATAACATATCACTCGTTTCTTCGTTATATAAAGAGGTCACAAGATTTCAATAAATGAAATTTTCATCAATTCCTTTTCAAATATCACCTATATATTTTAATTTTTGCTTGGTTGATTATATACTTTACTTTCAAACCTAAAATTTTAATAAATTTCATAAACTCTAAAATCAATTTCAAATCATGTATATAACTTAATTATAAATATTGATGTAGCTTCTTGAATATCAAATATAATGTGCTTTTTTGACTTCAAAGTGCCTTATAAGTCTTCTTATAATGCATCATTTATGTTCAGTTCAGTTCCTTTGTCAATGTAGTTCAAAATATGATCTTTATATTTTTCACGAATATTAAACCCTGTAACATCGACATAGATTTTTAGCCTATTTTTTTTCAATTCCTTCTATTAGCTCACACTCTCCTTATAAATATATCTTGTTCAAATTTTTAATCGTTCATAAAATACTTTTTATTCTCCACTCAAGTTCAAATACATTTTTTTAACTTGTAGTGGATGACACTTGATGTTAATACAGTTTTTTCAAATATTAATTCAGTAATTAAATGTATTTAATTAATTTTTTTTTTTTTTTAGTTTTAAGTTGCATATATCTACCAATAGGTGGTGGCAGATAAACTTAAAAAAATGAATGAAAATTATTTATAAAGGACTTTCTGCAATATAAAGGAAAAAAAAAGTAGGAATTGACATTAAAATTTTTTTTTATATATATTCCTTGTTTACCTTTATAAAATATAAAAATCTTAAATTCAGTTATAAAATAAAAGAAATTTCTTTTATTTATTGTTTTAATCTAAAAGTTATGGACTTCCTTTTCAAAACTACTTCTGTTATTTACAAAATTTTCCTTATAATAACTAAAAAATTGTGCAAAAGAAAAAAAAAAAAAAAACTCTAGATGGAGATTTACTTTGTTTCTTTCAGTGATATATTTAATACAATAGGATTCGCACTTAACAGAATCAATTTTTTGAAGAAAACTGAATTATAATATATTTATTTCTCTGATGCATTCAGATAATTTTTGATAATTTTAGGACAAAATATATTCTTTAGTTATTTTTATGTACATAATCACCATAAAGATCAAATATTTAACTATGTCGTATTATGGGTCATTGTTAAAACACATGCAATAAGTTCCAAACCTAATTATTTATCTAAATTACTGATATTCTTTTTCAATGGCGCAACAGCCTCATTGTGGAAGCCATCTGCCTACTGGCAGATTTCGAGGCAGGTGATGTTTTTCTGCAGGGTAGGGTTGTCAACCATACGCCTTACAGTCATATTAGACCAGGATCTACAGTTTGAAGAGGATTCCTAACTACTATGTCACCACCAGAATTCGAAACCTGTGGGCCCCGAGCGCCAGAGCGCTAATAGGTAGCCATTAAATTACTGATACCATTGATACTACTACTATACTGATACTAATAGTCGGCCCCTAAATTACTGACACCATTTAAAAATTTTTTTTTTTCATCTTTTAGGTAATAAATCCGAGCAAATGCACCTTTAAATCCTCCCTCATTCACCATATTTTCTTCAATAAATTTATGTAAAATTTTCAATTTCCACATACTCTTTTTTCCTAGAATTATTTTTTTTTAGCTATTTTTTATTATTATTATCCAGAAGGTGTCGTTTTGTCCAATATTTTTGTAGGATTCTCAACCTGCAATAGTACTTATAATAGAATTTAAAAATTGTAGAAAATCCCCATTTTTACGCAATTGAATATTGCTTATAGTATTCTTTCCATTTACTAAGTTAATTTATTTTTATTTGTATAAGTATATTTCATAATTAGGTGGTTTAGCTGTATAAATTTGAAATATTACGTCTTCCTTTTTTTCTTAAGAACTGATTCCAATTTGTCTTTTTTGTTCGCCATTCAAATGAACTTTCTTAATACTACTGTGCCCAAAAAGTAAAACCAGTTTTTTTTTCAAAAACTCTTAATTTATTCTTCCAAATTTATTTCCTTTCATTGCCTTCAAAGTAATCCCATCCGGACACAATGCACCTATGCCAACTTTTTTTCCAATCCTCAAAGCATGCTAAAAAGCCATCGGCAGTAATGGCCTTCAAACAGCGCGGCGATTCACATTGAATCTCTTCAATCGACTCAAAATAGTGTCCCCGTACTGGTGAATACGGTGGTTGTGGAACGATATGTTTCATTTTTGACGAAAAAGTCACGAAGAATCAATGCAGTGTGAGCTGGCGCATTCAGTGTTTTCGGTATCAATCGATGATTTGACACGTTTGAGACCCAAAATGGAATTGACCGATCCTTTGAAATTCCAAAATTAGAGCAAGTTCTTTGCTCAATTAATCCAGGCATTTCAAAAATGACCGGAATCAGTTTTAGTTTCTCACAAAGCCAAGCGTAACTCAAACACTACTAAATATTTTGACGTCAAATTTCACAGATGTCGGAGAGTGTCAGCAACCTAAAAAGAGAAAAAAATTGAAATTCCATAAGTCCCGGTATTTTTAAATGAAAATTGGTCTTACTTTTTGGACACAGTAGTATAACTAATCATTTATTTAAGATAATAGATAGCTCCGTTATCTGTGGCTAACACTTGTTTAAACTTTGTATAAAATATGTATCATAGTAAGCTATCATTTTATCCATTATTTAATAATTTCATTATGTAACTTCTTACACAATGATCCATTTTTTAAGTTATTTGTAAAATTTTCTACATTAATACCTCAAAAATTTTCTTTATAAAGTTAGTTCAATTTTAAGCCTCTTTTTATTTGTGATTTTCAATTACCTTTTTTTTTTTGTTCTATTTAGTACTTTTTCAATCAATTCTGGTTTATTAATTAATTCTGAAGGTGCATAAAGTACTTTTGCCTTAAAAAATTTTAATTTAGTTCTAGATCTGTTTTATGGTAAATCTTTTTATCTTCTATATCCTCTAAAGCTAAAGATATAGAAGCACAATGGAGTATAGATAGATGATTAATATGATTTTGAAGAATTTTTAAATGATTGTATAATTTTTGGTTTTTTTCTCTTCAATTTTTCAATAAGTGGCTTATGAAACTTTTTGATGATTATTTATATACAACATTTTTTCCATTTTTGTTGTATATTTTCAATTACTTCTTCACTTAATTATGCTAATTTAATCAAATCCTTCTTCTTTTATTCATAAAATCCTTTATTATTTAATTTAAATAATTTAATTTAAAGCTTTCATTTACTATATTAAAATTTTATTACAGCTGAAACGTTAACGTAGCTGTCTAAATTAGATTTTTATTATAGCAGAAGAGTTAGCTTCATCGTCTAATTTAAATTTTTATTGTAAGTAATTATTAAAATTAAAAATTGCGCACGAACAGAAAACTATGAAAATTTTAGTCAAAACTCTTTATTATTCCTTATTCTTTTAAACTTTTAATCACAGAAAGACAAATGAAATTAAAATGAGATTACTAAAAGACAAATATGTTAATTAATTTAATTGAAGATTTAATCAAATTCGATGCTTTAAATGCTAGGGCAAAAAAATCTTTTTGAACCTAAATATGAAAAATTAACGTAGTTATACATTCAATTTGATGATGTCGATTTGAAAGATTTATTAAGAATAACTATGAGAAAAGAAAGAATTATAATTAAAGAACTTTATGAAAAACATCACAAGGAAACGTTATTTATTTCAAATTAAGAAGAAATTATTAACGCTGATAGTTTAAATAGTTTAGTGGTTTTTAATGATTTTATTACAGAACAAAAATCGAAGATTGAAGATTGAAGATTTCTTTTTATGAGAGAAAAGAAAAGTGCTTTATCTCTATACTTATCTCAGTCTCATTATTCAACAACAATTAATATCAGAAAGAATTATAATTATTTCACATTTTTCAAGATTCATAAGAGAGGTAACCAATATAGTAAGATATTTTGACAGATGTTAGAATTATATATATATATTGTTTGTAGTGGTTCGGAACACTTTAAACCGTAGGTTCCGGTTTAATATAATCGCAGAGCGTTGTGGGGGTAATGTTACTCGCGTCCGTCGCATATCTTCAAGCTACACGTGCCCCCTGGGTAGTGCTACATGAGTAACAGCTGTGCAGTCTTTGCTTATGGCATAAAAATTAACTGTCTCTGTATTTTCAGCTGCATTAGAACAACAACAATATATATATATATATATATATATATTAGATTTGAAAACTGATCAACGTTAGATCTAAATAAAAAAACGTTAAATCGTTAACGTTATATCGTTAAAAAGTTAGATCTAAATAAATATCGAAAAAACTTTAATCATATGTTAGTAGAAGTATTACTTGAAAAGTAGGAGTATTTTTAAAAAACGGAACTATATTTACAGAAAATGTTTCAATCATTATCAAATGATATGTATATCTTTATCAGTTATTAAGTTCATTTTATGTGCACCAGGTGTATCTACTTTTGCTTTCTTCTTCCTTCTCTCTGCTTTGAGTTGAAGCAAAGGAATTATTGAGGTTATTGAAAAATCTTTAAATATTTGCTAAAAAGAAAATAATACTGATATGCTTTTAAATTTTATAAACTGTCGTTAAATTTATTTAGGTTAATATATTAACTGAAGAAGAGATTTAAAAAAAAAGATAAGATTAATTTAATTAAACTGTAAAATATTTTTCTGTTGAAAAATCTTTTAAAAATTGCATTGTTAAAAGCATTTAAAGACTTAAAAGCGTTAGACTGATGTCTTAGCCAATTGATTTTTATCCTAAGTAAATAATTTGCAAAAGTAAAACATTCATTACTTATCAAAAAAAAATTAATGGATTTTGTCAGAAATGGGGTCAAGTTGGATCAGATGTATTTGAAATATCATCTCTTTTGCGGTCTAAATTATTACCAGATTTAATTAAATTAATGTCAGAGTTAAGTGAACCTAAAACTGTTAAATATGGAACAGGTATACTTAATAATATAATCAATAAATCACCTTTTGAAATGCCTTGCACAAGTCATAATGTTTTAGCTCCAGGAACACAATTGTTATGGAATAAAACAAGATTAAATTCTGATTTAACTTATGAAAATTGGAATAAATCTATTAATAGTGTTAGTGATACAGCTTACAAATATGAAACTTGTTATCTAAAAAATAAACATATAAAAGCCAAAAATAATGTATTTTATAAGAATATAATAAATAAAATAGATGAAACTAAAAATCCTTCTTTTAACAAGTTTTTCTTTAACTCTAAAAAATTGGTATGAGTTTACCTAAAACAAAACGCATATATTGCTTAATATGTAAATCTCATACAGAAACAAAAAGATGTGAAAGGATTTGTTATTAAAATTAGTATACCTTTGTTAAAAAGTCTTGCAAATAGAACGTTTTTTTTAAGAAAATATATATGCCCATCGTTTCCGGAGGGGTTAAGTTTCAATGAATATGACATAGAAGAAAATGACGTCGGGGCATAAGTACTAAAAACGACAATTTGCATGAAAAAGTCTATTATGATCCAAAATAGGATATTGTGTCATCAGTCAATTAAAAAGTTAAACAAGATTATCTCAAAAGAAATTACAGATTTTTTTACATAAACATGATGTAACCCATTGTTCGAAAATTCAAAAGAAGAATATATGTATCTCATATCGATGATTAATGGCAAGCAGATGTATAATTTATAAACTCTTTAGTAAATATAATGAAAGTAATAATTATTCATTAATTGTTATATTATTCAACAAATTTGCTTGACTATACCGATTAAAATAAAGTTGAAGAAGTGACTAAAGCTTCAAAACATATTTTAAGGAGAGAATTCCAGAAAACCTTCTGAGGGTCAAAAGGAATTAAATTTATCAATAAAAATACATCAAGTTTATTTAAAGACAATAATATAAATTGGCTTACAAAATAAAATGTAGAAATAAATTGTTTAGCCGTTGAATGTTTTAATCGTACAATAATAAAATCAATAAATACTTAGTTAATAATAGTACAAAAAGATGTGCATAGATCAAATAATAAAGATAATGTGTAAAGAGTGACTTTAGATAATGTAAAAATAAATTACAGATGTTTTTTACATAAACATGATGTAACCAATTTTTCGAAAATTGAAAAGAAGAATATATGTATCTCATATTAATGATGAATGACGAACAGGTTTATTATTCATAAACATTATAGTAAATATAATGAAAATATTAATTATTTATTAATGGTTATAATATTCAGCAAACTTGCTTGGACTATACCGATTAAAGAAAGTAGAAGAAGTAATCAAAGATAAAAAAAAAAAAAATTAAGGAGAAAATTCCAGAAAATCTTCAAACGAATAAAGGTACTGAATTTATCATTAAAAATGCACAAAATTTATTTAAATATTATAAATATATATTGACTCACTACTAAAAATGTTGAAATAAAATTCTCAGTCGTTGAACATTTTAAGCGTACAATAATAAAATCAGAAAATATTTAACTGTTAATAATACAAAAAGATATGTGCATAAATACAATAATAAAGATTATGTGCATAAAGATAAAATAATAAAGAATTCTAATAATTCATATCACAAATTTATAAAAATGACTCTTGTTGACGTCGATGATGAAGAAGATGAATCTCAGGTGTATAAAAATTTGTACTAATAAAAGAAAGTAAGAAAACCAAAATTTAAAATGCGAGATAAATTTAAATTAGAATTTCTAAAAATAAAGAAACATTTTCCAGACGTTATGATCCAACGTCTAGAGAAATATGTATAATATATGAAGTATTAAAAATAGATGCAATTGTCTATAGAATAAGAGATTCAGTGTGAAAGAAAAAAAGTAAATTATGTACATGAATTATTGTATTTCACTAAAAAAGATTGCGTATAAAATTGAACTAATATTAAAGAAGGGAAGAAATAAAGTTTAATAAATATTTATCAAATAGTTAGGATATCAAGATGAATTTAATTCATGGATTAAAAGAAATTATAGCCTAATATGTGAATTGTGAGCCTGCTGGAATTCAAGCGAAAATCTCTATTTCTTTAATATCCTTTATAAACTTTTCTTTTGTATAATCCTTTAATAATTTTATTCAGGCAAAATATACATCTATGTTTTCAAATTGTTCTTTGATACGATTAAACAAGTTTATAGCATTAAGTTCATATTTCAAATCGGAACAATTTCTAAATTGGAAATGCATTTTTCTTAATCTTTTGATGTTATTATTGTAATTTATTCTCTGTGTTCTTATTGCATAATATGGACGCTTAGACTCACTCTTAGTTTTATTACTCTGAGTGAATGTAGCTAAGTTTTTTCTGATTGATTGTTTTAGAATAATTCTTTTTTAACTTATTATATTATGATACTATCGCTTCTAATTTTCCATTTTCGAGTCTTAAATTATTCATTTTATTTTTATCCTGTTCCTCATTCTTTTTCATTATTTTTATAGATTTCATTAAATTCAGGAATGCAATAACTTTTTACTATATACTTTATCATAGAAATCCAAATAGATGTACTCAATATTAATTCTTCTTTGTGTGTATCGTTGCATCCAATCCTCAGTGCCCTGCAGTACAGAACGTACATTCTTCCATCCATGAGTATCTACTCATGGATGAAGGAAAAGGTTTGGTTTGTCGCTCTACGGTCATCTTGTGTATACGAGGGGCTAAACAGACAGAGACCTACAGTTTAAAGTGGATTCCGAACCACTTACAAACATCCATGCCACCGCCAGGATTCGAACCTGAAGCCTGGGATAACAAAGGCCAGAGCGCTGGAGAAAAGGAACAACTTCTGCTGTAATATAATACCCGTAGTCTGATTTGGCTCCGTGTCGCTGACAAAGGAGGGCAGTGCCTTCCGGGAAGATTTTAGGGGCACTACCTCGCCTTTGCGTATCGTATAGGGGAAAATTCTCACCAAGTAGTTCGACTAACGGGATAAGAGGCTAAACATCACAAGCACCATCGAGTCTCCCAGTTTTTTAAACAATGTCTACAACAAAGTCGCCAGCGGATTGAACCTCTGCCTTATTGCTCACCAGCGGCACACTTTTTTCCACTGAGGCACGAATCGAGCATTAATTCTACTTTAACGTAAGTGTTGTTTAAAATATTTTTAATAGCAAATTTTCTTATTGCGTACAAAATTTTGTGGTGGCTCGGATGTGAACCATCGTAATATTTAATTAGTTAAATTGATACTTTATTTTGCAACCAATTTTAAATCTCTGAACTCCCACTTAACACAGCTTCGTTGCATTGAAAAAAACCAAGCATTTTTTTTTTTTCCCAATATCAGTTCAAAATAGCCAAACATTCCTTACCAAAAATTGTCTTTCATTTGTTCATAACATGCATATCTACATAAGCATTTCTTAAGGCGAAATCCTTCTGCTAATTAGATGAAGGGGCTTCGAGTTGGTCAACAGTCACTTACTTATGAAGAAAGAAGATTACCTGACAGAGAGCTAAATACAAATTATAAATTATATATTCAAAATATATTCAAAACAAACTCAAGATTTTGAAGGAAAAAGTTCAGGATGGAAGCTATATCGAATTAAACTCATTTTTGTGAAAATTGCAACACCATGAAGGAATTGTCATAATTGAATGAAATTTAATACACAGTTGAGTGGTAGTGGTACAAATAAATGATTAAATGTTCAAAGCAAACAAACAAAGCAAGAGATCGGAATCAGTATTTTGTGTAGCCACCACGCGCCGCAATAAGTTCTGCTACACGACGTGGCATGGAGTCAAACAAATTTTGAATGCCTGCCTGAGGAAGAGAATTCCATATTGTTTGTATGCGCACCCAAAGTTCGTCTGCAGAAGCAACAGGACGAGGATCACGAGCGAGACGCCGACCAACGAAATCCCACGCATGTTCAATCGGCGACATATCCGGGGAATATGCAGGCCAAGGAAGAAGCTGTACCTGCCGCGTTGCAAAGAAGGATTGAACAGTCCTAGCGATATGAGGGCGGGCATTGTCCTGTTGAAATGCAGCGCTTGGCAAGCTTTGAAGGAAGGGAACAGCTAGGGACTGTAGAACTTCACTGATGTACCGGTTGCTGTTCAGATTGCCCACAATTCTTAGGAATTGAGATCGTTCATGATATGCTATGGCACCCCAGACCATAACTCCGGGTGTTCGTCCACTGTGGCGTTCGATAACGCACTCCGGAAGGTGGCATTCACCGGCATAGCGTCTGACACGAATGCGGCCATCATGGTACCAAAATTAAAGCGGGATTCGTCAGAAAACACGATATGCTGCCAATCAGCACGCCAACCTCTATGCTGAGTGGCCCATTGTAGCCGCAGGCGGCGATGGTTTAGCGTGAGAGGGATCCTGTATAAATGAGTCTTTGCACGCAGTCCACGCTGCAGCAGACGTCTACGAATTGATGAAGCACATAATGAAACACCTGTAGCTATTGCCCACTGTGCTGCCAATTGTCTAGAGGAAGCTGTACGGTCCGTCAGCGCCATGCGGACCAGGTATCTATCATCGCGAGCTGACGTCACATTTCGGGGTCCACTCCCGGATTTCCGAGTTATCCGACACTCGTCCGTCCACTGCTTCCAAAGACGCATCACTGTTCTGCTGTTACGCTGCACACGAGCGGCTACGGCACGATAAGACAATCCAGCTTCACGAAGGCCGATGATTCTCCCCCGTTCAAACTCTGTAAGTTGTTCAAATCGTCGAAGAGGCATAAGTAACGATTGAGCTAACGTTTACCACTAGCAGATAACCACAGATAACCATACACGCCTCGCTACAGCCGTCTATTTATTCGGAATTCATCCGCCATTCAGAGGGCTCTGCTCAGCATACGCATGCGTTACGGATTTGAAATTCTAATCATTTGCATATCATGCGCTAATTTGCATTTTCAGAAAATTTCAGCTCACTCGCGTAAGTCCTTCATAGTGTTGCAATTTTCACAAACATGAGTTTAGAATTGGCAAGCCGTACTCTTGGTTCAGTGATAACGTTCATCGTTGGTGAGCATTAGGCCTTGAAGTTCAATCCGCTGGCCATTGTTGTAGACACGGGGGCTGATGGGCGAGTGGCTAGCGCTCTGGGGCTCAGTACCACAGATATCGGGTTCAATTATGACACGGCTCACTTTTAAAAAAAAAAAAAGAAATGGAGGCATTAGAGTATTTTACACAAAAAAAACATGAGAATATGAAAAGTTTTAGAAAACTGATCAATAGATAAATAGTAATGACTATTTTCCCTATCTATATACCACTTTTAGAAAGCTGGTCTAGAGAAATAGTCACTATTGTCTTGAGAGAAAAACCAATTAATATAAAAAAAATATTTAAAGTCAATCCCTACTTTTTTTCACTATATTGCAGAAAGTTCTTTATAAACAATTTTCATTCATTTTTTTTAAATTTATCTGGCGCCATCTATTGGTAGATATATGCAACTTTAATTAATTAATTTAATTTTTTTAGATTTAATTTAATTACTGAATTAATATTTGAAAAAACTGTATTAAAATCAAGTGTCATCCACTACAAGTTCAAAAAAATGTATTTGAATTTTACTGGATGAACAAAAAGTATTTTATTAACGATTGAAAATTTGAACAAGATATATATAGGGAGAGTGTGAGCTAATGGAAGGAATTGAATAAATCATGAAATGTCGAAACCATTTCGGGTCCGATTCCACACCGCCCACTGTAGAGCCTTATCTGGTGAAAGCAAATTTCAACAATGATGTTGGTAAGAATCTATACAGTCAGGATCACCTCCTTAGACAGCCTTCATTCTTAGCGAGATATCTATGAAGCGTTCCTATTAATTGAATATCAAGAAACTCCAGCCAATTATTACTGATAGTACAGACGATCTGTACACTCAGAAACTGGATGTATCGCTCATCTACCAGAAGCAGAGGCCAAAGAAATGCGTTGTCCCCACTAGAGCAGCAACTCCGTTTGGACTCAATCGCCAAGATGCCCTTTTTCAATGGCGAGACACTGGTCGTCACTCATGGCAAATATGTGCGTTAGAATACTGTTGGTCAATCAAAACAAAACAAAATAATTATTCATTAAAAAATGCATGACAAATAAAATGTCCCATTAATATTTAAAAGATATGAAGTCAATAAGACGACAGAAAGCTAATGCGAAAATAATGTAGACAGCGAAGGAAATATATATATGGATGTAAATATCACGTGTTGTCACCAACAAATCATTAATAAATCATATCAAAACATTATCGCAAAATCATAAAATTCATCACTAATAAATATCATCGCCTCGGGTGCGTGATACCAGTACACATCTATAGATGAGTTATGCTTCTGAGAAGTCAAAAATTTGCAAAGAAGATTGTCTGTTTACGTAAATCAGTATATTAATTAGATATATGAATCAATATTTGTTAATAAATGCCCCTTCTTATTGTCTTTATTTATTTTATAATCTTGGAAATCAACACATATCCTTAGTTTTCTGAGTTGAATGTATGTTAGCAAGTAGAAATAAACTACTGAACAGTATTCAATATAACTATCATACAAAAATCATTATATTACTAATTCTTGCTAGCAATTTTAAAGAAAGTGTTTTTCATTTTTCTCCTTGATTTAAGATTTTGAAAACCAGAATTGTATTTTACTAAATTATGGGATCAATCTTCTAATTATCTGACTCATTAAAATAATATATATATAAAGAAGTAAGTCTCCGCCATTTTTCATAAATCTTTAAAACAAAGAAGGACCCTTATAATCTATATTAAAACCATTTATGTAATTTTTATAAAATCATAATATACGTTGCCAATACCAATTTACGTTGTTCAATACGTAGTTTCCTTAATTTGAGTTGTTTAAAAGCAAATTAAAGAAACTACGTAAATTTTCTACTTTAATCATTTTAGAGATATATGGCAGTTCGAAAAACATATACTTACACAGAATTATACTAATATTCTAATTATTCAGCTTTATTCCTTTCATTCAATTACTTTTTGTATTGTGTGAGGATTCGAAGACAAATCCAAAATACGAAATCCATTAGACGACAATTTAGCTAGCCACTTATCATGACATTAGTATTCAGGCAGGATACAAAAGACACTGGGAGATCATATCTAAGCTCTTAACATAAGAGAGCCCAGCTTCTTTAATTCTAGACAGTCCCTTTAGGAATGATAAAAGTTCTAAATAGCTTTTCTTAAATCTGCCTGAATGTAAATTGCTATCTTTCTAAAGATTGGCAATTATTAAATAGCAATCAAACTTATGACTGAATAAATAAAAAAAGTCATCTAGTACTTCAAATCAAATGATAATCGGGTTGTTTATTTACTTAGTATTGTGATTTCGTATGTTAAATTTTTCGAAAGTTAAATTTTCGTTTTTTTTTCGTATGTTAAATTTTGCAACTTTTACGAAAGTTTTGCGACGTTTATCTCAATTTATCTTCTCGTTTTGTGTTGGATTCCTCTGGTACTGTAGCATTTATTTTCTTCTTCTTTTGATTTCCCTTTCAGGAAAGTCGTTTGTTATTTATTTGCTTTTATTTTCACATTTATGTTCTGAGTTTTTGTTAATATCTTAAGGTGAGAAGCTAAGAAGGCCCAATACTCTGAGGGGGCATGTTTAGAGTTTTGACAGGGCAGACAGCAATTTAAATCCTACTAATATCATGGAATATACCTCCGAAGTTGATCTTACTTTTGTTTCTTCTTCGGGACATAATTTCAAAACTACAAATTGCATATGAAAATATCACTTGTTCCTTTCTTATTTCTTAGAATTACAAAACAAATATTAGAAAAATGGGAAGGAAAGGTTTAAAGAAGAATTTTTCTAGGTCTTTAAATAAGGTTATATGCTTCAATTTCTTGAATGACCAGATTTTGATGGTTATACAGGCTTTTATAATAATTCTTTTAAAGGTATTAAATTGATTTAATTTGTATGTACACATTCCTCATGTGTCAATTTACACTTTTGTCTTATTGTCCTATTTTGTTGCGCAACAAGGATTTTGATATTATAATTTGCAGAAAACGCCCAAACACGGCATGTGTAAGTGTTGAGGAGACATTAAAATGAATATAAATATACTATTTTTTTTTCTACTCATAGAGGAATTTCTTGTATAAAAAAGAAGTAAAGTGCTGATGTAAGTAAATTCTTAGATATTTAGTTTCTTTTGTGCAATTAAGTTGCTGATTTTCAGGATAGATAGTTTTTTTTTTTTTTTTATTTTAGTGAAATTTTCTGCTTTGGGATTATTAACCCTTTGCCCTCGAAGTTTTTTTTTCATTCGTATTATCAGCAACGCGAAGCGATTTTAGTGAAAAGATCATATTCACATGCAAGTTTGATATACGCATTAAAAGAAACGCATTATTTATATTGTTATTTGCATTGTCTCCGTAGCGGAGCCCTCGAGCTTGAAGACAAATTTTAAATGGCTCCGCTCCGGAGCCCTCGAGTGCAAAGGGTTAATATTTATAACTATTTTCAAGTTATGATTCCAAATGTGGCGATCTGAAAATGTTTGTTATGAACCAAATCTAGAAATTTTTGATTTTTGTATTTACATAAAATGATAGTATCATCAGCATACATTTCAGTGAATTTAGTTGGAAATATTTATGTAAATTTACAAAAAAAATTCAAAATGTAAATTGACAACAGCAGTGGAGAGATTTTCTCTGATGGATTCCTGCTTTTCCTTTTGATGATCGAAAATTCTTTGTTAACCTTTCTAGTGATTGATCTGTCTAAAAGATAGAAAAGACGAGTTTGATGATAGGTGAAGGAAATTTTAGATTGATGAGTTTTAAAATAAGTCCTTCCACCCACACACGGTTAAACGTGTTTGAACTTTCAAAAAACTGCACCAGTGTATTAATCTTTCTGAAATCCTAAAGTGATAAATTCCACAACTCTAATTAATTGATGAGTATTTGACAAATATTTACAAAAAAGAGTATCATTGTTTACAACAGATATTGTGCGATTCCCCCAAAATGGTTGAATCTGCTGAGTATGATGGATTCGGAAATTTTGCTTAGTGATTGAAGGCAGAGATATATAACTTTCTGGGATTGTAAGATCGTTTCCAGGCTTGAGAATCGGAAAAATAGATACAATTTTGGTCTGAGGGAAATGTTTGAACTCAAAAATTTTATTGATGGCAAGATTGAATTTAATAATATTAATGGGAGAAAAAAATTTTCTACATTTTATTTATAACTAAAATCTGTTTTTCTTGATTTTCGTATTTTTGATGGCATTTACAATGTCTGAAGAGTATGTAGGTTGAATGCCTTAAATTGAAAGGCACTTAAGTAAGAAAAGCAGACAAAGCTACAAAATATTTTTAGACGACTGTGAATTTCGAAAAAATGGAAAAAAAAATTAGTGTTTCGAAGAGTATTGGCAGAATTTTTCATCAAACTTGAATAAATGTGTTTTATAAAATGGTAAATTTATAAGAAACTGACAATTATTTTAATAAATTTGATTAATTGTGTCTGCTTGCTATATTCTTGAGATTAAAGATTCTAAATATGCTGAAGATTAATTTCAACACTCCTCAAGTATTGCGTATTCTTGAAATATGTAATATGGAAATTGAATTATAATATTTCAAAAGAAAAAAATTTGAAACCAAATGATAAAAATCACAACTTAAACTTATTTATATTTGGTTTAATTCTACTTACTCAGATTATCTTTATAAAAATAAAGAAGCTCTAGAATTTTTGGTAAATAAGAATTTGTCTAAAAAATTTAAATTAAGTTTTTAAATTTTAGCAATTCACATGGAGATGAAAGAGATAAGTAAATCTTGAGTTTACAGATTCTAAAATTCTTTTTTTCGAATTAAATTGTTTTTGATAATATAGTTCACAAAAAATATTTTAGAAGTATGTAATGCAATATCAAAGAAACCTAAAGAGTTAATAAATATAAAAATAAATAGAAACGAAAGCATGAAATATATAAATTCAGGTTAGTATATAAATGTTTTTTTGCAATTACTACAGCGTTATCTTCTAAAAGTAAATTGGATTTTCAGAATACGCAGTATAAAATTAAATCAAAATAAGTCCTGTATAAATTTTTAAATAATTCGTTCATTTATTTACTCATATAAAGATTATATTTTGAAATAAAAAACTAAATTTTATTCACAAAACTGTACATATTTGTTCTTTTACAGTTATGCTATTCAGAATATTTAAATATTTTAAATTAAGTATGTGTAAACAAAGAAAGCAATTCGAATTGAAATTATTATAGGGTTATTCCTAGTGAACACCATAACGTTTAAAAGTAAAAAACGACAATTATTCTACCAATAATTATTTTAAAAGCTGCATATTAATTATTTTTCCACTATTAAAGTATTGTAAATTATTTAGAAATCATAAAAGTATATTTAATATTAAATTTTAAATTAATTGCCTACTATTTTTGTCAAAATGATGATGTATGGCCAACGTAATATTTTTCAAACTCGTGAAACGTTACCTTAATTGTCTAAACAATTCCTCTGAAATTTACATTCTTATAAGAATGTATTTTCGAATTTTTATAATGGAACCTCAAATTATACAGTGGATGGAAAATTCTTCCCAAATAGTATTTAAGACAGGAAATTAATTAAACCTCGTGAGACCAATTTAACCGCAAGTTTACAGACAAATATTTCACTCTTAAGTTTAATACTCTTTTAATGATTTAATTTTTTACTTTTTTTTTTTTTTTACATTACTGTTTTTCTAATTCTTTTTTTCTCTTGTTTTATTGCCTGTCAAATAGGTTAAAAACCTAAGGAAATGGATCGCCTATGTTGGCATATTTACACATTAGCTTACTTTACTAATTTGATGGGATAATTTGATTCTATTCAGTGATTTCAAGATATCAGGCAAATTTTTAATTTTTGGAATCTTAATTTGAATTGCCTTTTCTGACTCATAAAAACATATTTAAATTAACTAAATTTGCTTCATTGTACAAAAATATAAATTATTAACAATAATTAGCTTTTGCAATATATTTTTCTTTACCTGATATTTTCATGCGAAGAGGCCTGATGGCCGAGTGGCTAGCGATTTCGGGTTCGAGTCCCGGCGGTGCCATGGATGTTAGTAGTGGTTCGAAATCCACTTTAAACCGTAGATCCCGGTCCATTAGGATCGTAGAGCGTTGTACTCCACGTATATTACGTTGTTGTATTGTTACTCCGCGTCCGTAGCTTATCTTCAAGTTACAAGCACCTTTTGGGTAGCGCTTGTCTTAAGGCATAAAAAAAGGCTGTCTAAGCGTTTGCCATCTGCATTAGAAAAAAAAATATTTTCATGCACTCATGCCATCTTTTCCAAGATATAACTCATAAAAATTCCCTTCAGAGAAAATATCTGATTATGACATTGAATTTATTGTAATTTAAGTCAAAACTTTTTGCCTCGAAGGTAAACAAATAAATGTTTAAGTTTAACTTTTAAGTAACTACATTTGATTGTTTATCAAGAAAAAAAAGTATATTTTTTGTGACAAAAGTAACTTAATTTTTTTAGAATAAATAAGATTAATTGGCATGAATACAATCAATATTTTACAAAAATTGTGAACATTTCAAATAGCTGGTGATTCAGGCTCTTAAATAAAGTGTGTACACTTGCATAAATTGGAAACTATCATTCAATCTATTCGAAATAAATCTTGGAAAATTACATATCCATGTACATTTTATATTTAGGTTGTTGCCGGATTCAAAACATATCAAACGTGTTTCCATTTTTTTAATAAAATACACCTTAGATTTAAAAAACAGATTACATTTAAAATTTATAGGAACTTTTATTTTTTTACCATTTAAGTTTTACATTTACATGAAATGACCCTATATTCGTTTGTATTATTTAATTAAAACTTATGTATTATTCGAGATATAAAATTTAGTGAAATTGCTTTTATTTCAAAGAAATTAGTGGTAACCTAAAATACTTATTCTTCTTCTTCATTGGCGCAACAGCCTCATGTTGAGCCAAGGCCGTTTACCTTGGCCCAGCATGATTCGAAACTTGAGATACTTTCTATTCTACAGTCTGAGGATGCCAGCTCCCTACGCCCAACAGTCATATTAGAGCAGGACCTACGGTTTAAAAGGGATTCGAATCATTACAAGCATCCATGCCACAGCTGGGCTTCGAACACGAAACCAGAGACACTGAGAGCTAGTCACTCGGCCATGAGGCCTCGATGACATGTAATACATTATAATGCAATTTTATAAAATTTTTAAAAACAATATTCTTCAATCATATTCTACAATATGATCCAAAATGTACCCACAGGAATTACAAGTAACCTTTTAATGATAAAAGCACAGACGTTAACATTTGGTCTAATTCATATTCTACAGATAGCTGAATAAGAAGCACAACAATTACCACAAAATTATTATTATTAAGAATATGTGATGTAAATTACTCCGCAAATTTACACCACATATTCAGTTAGCAGAATTATTTTATTTCCTCTAACATGCATTTGAAAAAGAGAACTTTTTTCTATTTTTGACTTAGTCATTAAAAAAGGGTATTTCATATGCTATAATATGATCCAAAATTGAAGTACCCAAAGGAATTGCAAATAACTTTTTAATGATAAAAGCACAGACGTGTACAGGTGAACAAAGTCTAGTTCATGTTCTAGAGATAGGTAAAACATTTCAGTTTGCAGAATTAATTTTATCTCCGCTAAAGTGCATTTGAAAAAGAGGACATTGTTTTTTTCATTTTGACGTAGTCATTAAATGAAAAATATTTCATCATCGAACATTATTTCAAAATTTAATCTTACGCTGCGCTGAGTATTAAGCTCGGAAAGAAAATCAAAATTAGAAATAACCAAACTCAGTTCAGAACACGAAATTTAGCGAAGAAATTAGAGAAACTGGTGCTGTAATGGATAATCTTTGTAATCCTTAAATTGCTGTAATATTTTACAGTAAGGAGGGATTGCTGTAACCATTTACTCGTGTCTCCCATAAAACACTGAGATAAAAATTATCTTTCAAAATCTTTCCAAATTTCATTATATTTTTCACATTTTAATTGCCATTCTCAAAATTACATTCGATCCTCTTTAAATTGCTTCTCTTTAAGCCTCCTTACTTATAATCCACCACAAAAAGTGGTTTTTAATGAGATTCTATTGCGGGTATGAAGTAATAATTTAAAGCGAAAAGGTCGTTTTAACAAAGGTGTGGTACATTTTTTAATTATTTTTATTTTGAACTTTATTTTCTATAACTGAATAAACTATTAATTTGATACATAAAGCACATCTATCAACTTGCACAAATTTTTCGTGTGTATGGTGTTCGAATTTTTAACTGATTTTTTTTTTTTTTTATACGATTTACTAATTTTAAGAAGTACTAAAGATCAAAAAGATAAATCTGGTTTAAAATTCCAAGTCCAAAATTTTTTGTAATAAGCACGGAAGGGTAATCATTTGCAATAACATAGACCACTACTGGTCTCAAAATATATAACTCATAATTACAAATATGAAAGTATGTTATAAGCTATGTGCTTTGAATGGGCTCTATAGTCCAAATTCATTCTTTTTTCAAATAAAATTCATATTTTTGAATTTCAAATTAAACATTTTGTATTTCAAATTAACTGCCGCAAAAATTAGGGTTATATTTATTATGAGTACGTGTATAAATTTATGAGCCTTAATGTCTATACTGACCTATTCAAGTCTGAGTCTGACAAAAGCAGATCAATTTGTAGTCTATTGTCTAGGTGTATTTTTCCTGGCGATTTGATTTGTCACTCTACGGTCATTTTTTGCACACTTTGGGCTAATTAGACCGGGTCCTACAATTTAACGTGGATTCGAACCACTAACAAACATCCATGCCATCGTCAGGATTCGAACCTGAGGTGCTAAAGGCCAGAGGGCTAGCTAACTGGTCATCAGTCCGCTTTGTGATATAAGAGATGGTGATTATTCCCAATATTTGATTTTTAGTTTTTAAATGACAATAAAAAATAATTTGTTACATTTACCTGGAAACATGTTACCTAGCGATGTTTGACTTTTACGTTATAGTAGGCCTAATCAAATGTGATTTAATAATCATAATAGTGAAATAATATTATTAAAATGACTAATATTTTAATATATTTTTATATTTCAACCCTTTACCAAAACCAACCTGTAGTAAACCGCCTATTTTAACGAGAAAATTTAAAATATGTGCTTTGCAGGACAAATGTTTATATCATCGTACAAAACAGATATTCTCGATATTTAACTGAAAATACCTCAGCATTTTTTTTCAATTCAGAAATTTAATAAACCTAATTATTCGAGATTCCGCTGTCTTCCCATGTAGAGGTGTGCTTCTTATTTAAGAAAAGGTTGAGATTCTCACTAGATTAAAAAAGAATGCGCTGCAGATAAATAAAAAGACTTTTATTTTGACTGATAAATAGAAAAAACTTTATTTTTTTTATTTATCTTTTTCACTTTCAGAATGGCAGAAGTATAAAATGGAAAATAACGCCCCAAAACTCAGAAGGCTTAAAATAGGAAGAAGAAAAAGAATGGAAAATGGCTCTACAAAATCTGTTGGGCATTGCTCATGCTGTTAATATGATCAAAATCGAAAAGGATAAATAATTTTTATTTTCTGAGAGATAAAAAAAAAAAAAAAACGACCTAATAAAAGGAGAAATGTAGATAAAAAATAGTTTTGAAGATGGAAGCAAATTCTATCGATAAAAAAGCTCTTTTGAAAAAATGGTAAAATGTGAAGAAGAAAATATTATATTGGTAGTTTAATAAATACTACTGTGCCCAAAAGTAAAACCAATTTTCAATTTAAATTTCCAGGAATGTGGAATTTCAACTTTTTTTTTTGGGGGGTTGGCACTGTACTTGCCATCTGTGTAAAATTGCACGTCAAAATATTCATTAGTGTTTCAGTTACGCTTGGCTTTGTGGGATACTAAAACTGATTCCGGCAATTTTTTGAAATGTCTAAATTAATTAAGCAAAGAACATTCATTAAATTTTGTTTGCAGAAACGCATAGAATGTTGCAGAAGGCATTCGGTGAGCATTCCTATACCGGAAAGAAATGTTTAGAAGTGGTATAAACAGTTCAAATAAAGCAGAGAACGCGTTGAAGACGAAGAGCTCTCTGGTCGACTATCAACCTCAACCGACGAAGCTCATTTCCAAAAAATTAAAGATGTGGTGCTTGCAAACCGTCGATTTACAAGAGACCTTGCTGATGATACTGGGATTTCAAAAGGATCGGTTAATTCCATTTTGGACCTCAAACGCGTCAAACCTAGATTGGTACTGAAAACTCTGAATGTACCAGCTCCCAATGCATTGATTCTGCGTGACTTTTTCGCCAAAAATGAAACACATATCGTTCCACAACCTCCGTATTCATACCGTGCGATTTCTGGCTATTCCCTAAACTCAACAGACCACTCCGGGGACACCGTTTTGAGCCGATTGAAGAGATTCAACGTGAATCGGCGCGCGCTTTGAGGGCCATCCCTGCCGATGACTTTATAGCATGCATTGAGGATAAGAAAAAGTTGGCATAAGTGCATTTTGTCCGGAGGGGATTACTTTGAAGGCGATGAAATAAATTTGGAAAAGAATAAATAAAGAACCTTTGAAAAAATAAAAATTGGTTTTACTTTTTGGGCACTGTAGTACGTATTCTTTCGGATGGATATGACGATAAATATTACTTGCTTGATTGTTATAAATGTTCTGTAGATGAATACGTGAATCCATAGGATCCTCGACAATCAGAATATCTTGTACAATGAAGAAATTGTTTCATGCTAAATTGTGACAAAGGACATAAAAAATGCAGTGAAAATATTCTAGCATCCTTCCCATCGTACATTGCAAAATTCTTATATATTATTCTTATTATTGCAAAATTCTTTTATAAATTTTAACTTATCGTGTTCAGGGGTTTTGTAAAGGAAATCTACTAGATTATATTTGATACTAATAAATTTAATCAAAATTTTCCTTTATTACAAAAATTACTTTTTAGATTGGAAATGAATACCAATATCAAAATGTTTTGTTTTCAATTTTTCTAAGCTGTTGTGTTGGCAATCACAAATTAAAAGAAACTTTTTTTAATAATATTTAATCCATTTCATATACCTTAAGAATTATTTACAGTTTCCGTTAAAGCAAAAATTCTGAAATTAGGCTACTAGGCTGAAATTAGGAAATTAGGCTACTATGCAGTTTTTTTTTTTTTTTTTTTTTTTTTTTTTTTTTTTGTAATTTTCAACTAAAAGGAATATCTAGTGGCCAAATAACAAGTCTTGACTTGGAATGTCTATGTGTTAACGAATCCTCTGAATAATCTATTATTCATGGATTATCCATTTGATAATCATGGTTTATAGTGTTTGCTACGTAGTTCATCATAACTACAAAAATAGTCCAATATACGTAATTTTAACCATCTGAAAATTGAGCCATTAGATTTATAGCATTTATAAAATCATCCACATAAATTAATATAGTAACATTATTCATGTTATAAACACAATTGTACCATTCTCTTTTATAAAACTAAAACACGTTAATCGAAGATTAAATTCTGAATTCCATTATCTACTAAACTGTTTTAGCCTATCTATTGCTTTCTTTAGTAAGCATACTTAATTCCTTTGGTCTAAATTCTTATCAGTGAAATTCTCATGTAAATGTTCTCATTAAGATTGCCATACAAATAGGAAGCTTTTAAATCTAGTTTAGCATACTCGCATTATAACATTGAACTTAATAACATGAAAAGTGATTTGATTAGAGAAGAATTTACGACAGGAGAGCATACACTCTCATAATCTATACCTTGCCGTCAGTTAAATCCTGTTGAGCTACAAGTTTATATTGTTTTACTTTAATTCTTTCGTCAATTTTAACCCTAGATATCCACTTATTTCCTATTATATTGGTGGTTTATCTACAATTTCTTTTCTTTGTTTAATAATTTCTAACTGTTTAGTTAAATCGTAGTTCCATTTTCTTGTCAGGTAGATTCTGTGCTTCAACAAAACGTTTTGGAACTTCTATATTATAAATTTCTTCAAAAATACATCATTTAATATCTTACGTGAATTGTACTAAGAACTGGAAGGGAAAACAGCTTCTCTACTTGAAATATCCTTTTCATTAGATAGGTGGTAGGATTTGTAGTTAAACTTTTTCTCATCATATCTAATATCGCTTTTATTACAATTCCAAGTAGCATCGTGATTTGACCTTAGACTTGTCTTGTCTAAAGAAGGGTATTGCAAATTCTTCTAACAACAATCATACAACATATATATACTAGCTGTTTACAGTCATTGCTCAAATATTTAAAAATCTGTGAACAGTTTACGAATTATAAAATAAAACATTTTTTTTTTAAATTCATTATATTATTAATGTAACTCAAAACCTGATTATAAAGAATATATGTTTCACATCTAAGTCCAAAAATAAATAAATTCTTCAATGAACCCATCTTTGAAATAACTTGACAATCTCAAATCCAATCTGAAGTATTCAGTAAACTGCTGCTATGATTTGATAATAGTGATTGTAGAGGCATCCGCCAGAAAACCGTTTCACCCTCTTCTTTTCCTGTGAAATAATTGCTTCAGTATTGCCCAGTCTCTTAAGTTAAAGTTAAAAGAGAAATCCATTGGAATGAAAGGCATCCGCCAGAAAACCGTTTCACCCTCTTCTTTTCCTGTGAAATAATTGCTTCAGTCACATTGCCCAGCATCTTCTTTATCACTTCTTTATCCAGAACCTTCTTTAGCATCTTCGGGCCTCATGCCATTGCAATGTTTTGAATGATAGAGATTACGCAGTAGCTTGGAGATCCCACTCTCAATAAAAGGCTAAAGTGGTAGCAACCCAGCAGCATCAAGTGAGCTTAGAAACTCTGATGGGGTAATTGACGACCTTATGGGCATCTACTACGGTACCGAAAGATTTATATTCAGTAGCAAAGCCTGTAACATGCCTAGTATATGTTTCGTTACTTTATGTGCATCTTTATTTTCAGCAGTAAGAATAGGCCTCTGTTGCAAATAGCTTAAACTGTGATAATTTTGGCAAACATCTTAGTAGCATGCTCCTTTTAGCTTCGTGATGGATGTCATTGGATTACAAATATCGGATGGAAGTTTTATCTTGCCAAAAGACTTTATTGCCAATTTAACTTCTTTGATCTGCAGTAGTTTGTACAATAATAGAAGCGGTTGTCAAATTCTGTTTCGAACAAAACTACATTTCCACTATTGAAATCTGGGAAAAAAGATCCGATCTACCACTACCGAATTATTTATTTAGGAAGAGGACTTCTGGGGCTAGTTAATTTCTGATAGGAAAGACCATCCAGTTTATTGGTCCCACAATGCTGATATTTCAGCTATTTCCTCTTTCAAATTAGCTGACTTGCAACCCGTTGAACAGTTGCCCTTCAATAACCGACAACAAAAAAAAAAAATCAAATTTTAATAAATACTTTTAATTTTCAAATATAAAATTAAAGTTTTTATAAATATATTAATCATCTTAAATTTAAACTCATTTTTATTTTCATATTTCTAATTAAATTGTGTTTTTAACAAACACTCTGATAAAAAAATTGAGCAGAGTTTTTCAACATTTCGAAATTATTTTGATAAATCTTATTAAGGAGGGAAAAGTGAAAAGAAATCAAGCAGAAATCGTAATCGCTAATACAAAATACTAATAACGAAATTAGAAAGTAAAATATAAAAAAAAACCTATACAACATAATATTTTAAAATTAAGAAATAAAAATATTTTTTTAAAAATATTACAACCCCATGAACTTCCAAAATTTAATACTTGGAATAAGTTAGTTTATTTAAACCATTATATTTAAAAAAAATGTATTCTAAAAATAAAGAAAAGTTCTGATTAAAGACACCTGATGACAGCTAATTTTTTTTGTTTGATTAAAAAAAAGAATAATTAGAATATTTTCGTTATTTTTTTTTTTTTTTTTTGCTCTACACAAAGTCAAAGAATGATAATTTAAGAGAAAAAATTAGAGTGGTAAGTTTTATAGTTGTTAAGTTACTACACCCACCCACACACATGTTAAGGTATTCCAGTGTATTTTATTACAGTGCATAATTAGCTACAAGATAGTGGCACCAGGATGTATTCTAATATTCCTAGCATGACCGTTTTACAACCCCATCGTAAACCCCTAATTAGAGCCAGACTTTCGACAGACGGGAGGGAGGATCATGTTTGGAGAGGATTGAATCTGAATTGGTTATTGAAAGGTCTACGAATACTATCGTATAGTAGATCTATTGAATGGGACTTCCAGCAACAACCAGTATTTATAGTCTCTCAAACTAAATCTTCTAAAGATCTTGTGTAAATCTTGACGAGAACTGTGAGAGATTAGAGCTTCTGCAGACCTATGGTAACAGTAGAGGACTCTATGTAACTGTGTATAGTCCTATGATAGTTATTATAATGATAAATTTTTAAATAAAACTTTTTATATAATGGGCTTTTAAAGATAATGCAAGGCGAACAACCAGTTCTTCTTTTTTAAATTTCCCTAGATACTACTATATAGTACTATTGTTGTAGTACTACTAGTACTGCACCACAATTATATATATATGCGTGTGTGTGTGTATTTGTATAGATAGATATATATATAAGTGCCTCTTTTTATAAGTGTGCATATTTTTACCATATATTAGTATATAGAAATAAATTCATATATAAGTAGTTGTGTTCATGTTAACTTAGTAAATATATACTTGTAGTTGCATAATATTTCTCGCTAAAATAAATATACCTTCATGCCTATTTAAATATATAACTCTGCCGATAACAACAAACGTTTGTCTAATCGTGTAAACATGCATATTAAGGCATATGCTTACATATAATATCTGCAAAAACATATGTACAACAATGTGTTGTATCATTTACATAGCGTTTAGTTTTAATAAATATATTCATTATCCATATACTGATTCATCATTATACGGATAAATATCATGCAGATTCATTCACTAGAAATAGATCACCTATATATTGCCACGGTTCAAATGTGCTAAGCATTTTTCTTGTATTAGCTATTTATTCAATTGTATACTTTGTCGACATTATGTGAAAATGGATGTAGTAAAATTGTAGGAATTAAACAAATGAAATGTTGGCAGCTATAATAAAGCTGTTATTTTATGCTCATGCATTATGCTTGTTCTTAATGATTATTAGATGGTATATCTTAATTTTTACATCTCTTATTCTTTTCAGAACTTCCCAAAGTATATGTTTTGCCTGAAGTTGGTCATGAACGAATCACAGTCGGCCGATCTTATATGCTCTGCTTCTGGAGACCCTCCCCTGTCTTTGTACTGGAACACGAGTTCTCTTGTGTCCAATCATTCTGTCGAAGGGATTTAGAATTACTGGGCCTTATAGATTACGATAATGGAAGTTCGGAAATGCTACGCCAGCAGAATTTTGACCCGAACAATACCGTTCAGATTCTGACCATCTATGCTTCAAGTGGTGCTGACAATGGATTCGTGAGTTGCATTGCTGAAAATGAAGCTGGACAAGAAATCGCAGAAGCTTCACTTGAAATACATGGTAAGTATAGGAGGCCATTGATGTATTATTTTCATCATAAATAAATTTTAAAAGGATTTCTATTTAACAAAATTAGAGTACTTATGTATACAACTTTATCCTTTGAAAGGTTACGAAATTATTCTCCACAAGAAAACTTTTAAATAGCAATTTAAAACAAGGAGTTTATGAGGATATTAAAATTAATGTATTTGCCCGACTCGTGGCTGAGAGGTACCAAATATATTTTCTCTCTTAATGAGATACTGTATACCTACTAAACATTTCTCAGCGTTAGCTCAGGTTGCGCTATACTTCCTCCCGAATGAGAGTCTCGAGACCAACAAACCATTTCTCTTTAACGTCACAAGAGGCGCTCTTATCAGTGTGTAGGAAGAAGCACGATTACAAACTGGCATTATCTCAAAAGGAGAAAATTAGGGCAAAACTTTCTTCCACAGATTTGTTAACTAAATATTATGGATTATATAATGGAGATTTTTTAATTAAAATATATGCAAAAGGTTCCATGGAGGTATTGGGGAAAAATGGAGAGATAGATATGGAGATAATTTCCCCTGCATTTTCAAAAATTTGACCATTTTAAATCACTAGTAATTTATCATAAAAAAGACAAAATACTAAACTAAACTTGGGGGGAAATATAAGATTAAAAAGAATATATTCCTAACAAATTCTTTAGTGTTGGAAACTGCGTTGATTTTTAAGGTACAGTCTTCTAACAAGCATATGCGCGGCCTTATATGTCGATTTTTTTGGGAGGAGGGGGAAGTAAAGGGAAAATATTCTTCTTCTCTAAAAAAATGTAAGAGGTACAGAAAATTGTGGCTTTTGAAGAAGTCAACAAAAAATATCCGAATTTCGTTTTTTCGATTTTCTGCAAACTTTTCAAGGATTCTGCCGCACTATTCAACGGTATATAAGAATTTATTACTCCTTCTACTTCTCGGATTGAAAAAGGAAAAAGCTTTTCAATTTCTGGATTTGTTATAGATATATATATACACAAAATAAAGAAAAAGTTACATTTTCTATCTTAAAATAAAATACATTATTAATACAGTGATAAAGTTTTCAATTCTTAAATGTTTATTTCATTAATAAAGCAAATTAAATCTCTAACTTTGATTTATTGCAAAGATTTTATATGTTTTTATTATTCAAAGTAAAAAAGATAAAATAAACTTTTAGAAGTAGAAGTAGGAATTTAAAGTAAAAATAAGTTGAAAGTTAATTTAAAGTAAAAATGATATTTAATCAATTTAAAAAATCTTAAAAAATTATCAAAAATATTTTTATAGATATGTGAGAAATTACCTCTAATTAAATATAATCCCAATTCATGTTTCATTATGTTGTTGTTCTAATGCAGCTGGCAATATAGACAGTTAATCTTTATGCCATAAGCAAAAGCTGCACTGCTATTAGTCATTTAGAACTACCCACGGGGCACGTGTGACTTGAAGATATACTACGTACGCGAGTAACACTACCCCACAACGCTCTACGATGTTATTAGAACGGGACCTACGGTTTAAAGTGGATTCAGAACAAAAGCGGTTTAAAGTGGATTTCTCTACAAACATCCATGGCACAGCCGGGATTTGAACTCGATATACCTGTGATACCGAATGCCAGAGGGCTAGCCACTCGACCATCAAGCCCCTTGTTTCATTATAATATTTGAAAAAAAAAACCTATATTATTTTGTATGAAAATCATCTTTATCTTAATATTTGACATTTAATACAGTTCTATATTTTTGTTTATTATTAATATGTAATTGATTTCGTTTATTGAATTTACAACTAAAATGAGTTTTTCTTACACATTATCTTCGCTCTAATTAATTAAAAAGCAATAACAGATACAGGTTGGAACAGAGAAAAAAAAATAACAACTGGGCTATATAAATAATGATATGGCATGATAAATCAATATTGTTCTTTAAACAGAAAACTAGTGCAACTAGAATTCATAAAAATTTCAGCTAGGTATTAATGAAATCTATATCAAAATATTTTTGTTTGAAATTCGTCTTCTATTCATTAAAGATAAATCAAATGAAACAAATTTGCTTCAAATGTAATAATGAATCTTTAATTTTGAAACTCAAGATGTTCTTACTTTAAAAATAGAATCTGAATAAATATAGAATCAAATATTGAATCTTAAATATTGGATGTATTCTGAAAAGGAAATTATCAAGCTCTTACTGTTATTTCATTGTAAGACATGATGGTAGTAAATTTTTCCCGACAACCCATGAATTCATGAATAAATTATAGCGAAAGTGAGTAAATATAAAATTAGTAATGAATATAAAAATAAGAATCTAAAATAAGAAGTACAGAATAGTAAAATATAAAATTAGATGTAAATAATAGTAAAATATAAAATTAGAAGTAAATAATAGTAAAAAATATAAAATTAGAAGTACAGAAGAGTAAAATATAAAATTAGAAGTACAGAATAGTAAAATATGAAATTAGATGTAAAAATTAATAAAATATAAAATTAGAACTACAGAATAGTAAAACATAAAATTAGAAGTACAGAATAGTAAAATATAAAATTAGAAGTTAAGTGTAGTAAAATATAAAATTAGAAGTTAAGTATAGTAAAATATAAAATTAGAAATTAAGTATAGTAAAATAGAAATAAAAAATAGCAAAATATAAAATTAGAAGTATAGAATAGTAAAATATAAATTTAGAAATATTTAATGTTAAATACAACTCTAACTATATAAAAAAAAACTTCAAAATATTTATTATAAATTAGACAATAAAGATATAGAAGGAAGCACAACATAAAATTAAACTTTTGAAACATTTCCTTACTATTTCATATGAAAAAATAACCTTTAATATCAAGTATAGTTATATAAGACTATTAAAGTAATGTCGATGAATTTTAGTTGTGATTTATAATTCTCACAAATGACACGGTATTGATAAACTTTTGAAAAATATATTTTTTATTTTGGGAAAATTTATTTAAAATATATCAGAGTAGAGAGCAAGAAACTAGAACTAGGAATTATGAACTAGAAATTATGTAACTGTGCAGAATCTGCGTGTCGTATGGGAGAAAACCCAGAAAACTCCCACCAGGCCCTAATGACATTAAATTCGAAAGTAAATCATTCGAAAAGATAGGAATATTTACAGGGATGTTTTTTATAATGAATTAAGACTAAGTCAATTTGTTAATCCCAAATAACTCAAATTCCAAATAACTTAATTTCAAACTAAATGTATGCAGCTCACCCACAATTTTCTTTTACATTTTATATTCTCTTTTGACAGAGACAAACTTGTACTTAAGATAAATTCTGTTTTAATGTTAATAATAATGTTTATAAAAGTCTTAAGAAATTACGCATATCATGCACATCGAATTCATGTTGAATTGTATGTTCCAAAAGCACATCTTTAAAGTAATTTTCCATAAAAAAATTTCTGATGATATTTAATTAATTAATTAATTTAATTCTTACTTCCTTCATATTGGGTTCTATCTGTTAAATTGAATTTAAACCATAATTCCAGATATTTTTTTGCATGCAAAAGCATTTAAAATTGACCATTACTCGAACTACGATTTCGTAAAATAAACTAGTTTTTTTTTTCTAATTTATTTATATGGTCATTATAAAAAAAAATCTCTAAATAACTATTTTATTTCAAAACATCACAAACTATTTTTCTACTACTAAAAACATTACAAACTACTTTCTCACAAACTATTTTCACTTACACTTTCTTTCCTAGTCTGTTCTGCAAAAAGTCTTGTACTTACACAGTCTCCATAGACATTATATTTTGAATTGTAATATTTGAAAAATCAATTGATAGACATAGAAACAATATTTTTAATTGCAATATTAAAAATTAATTGGAATATTTACAAATTGTTGATTGAATAATATTTATATATTTTATATATATATAATATTTATATCAATTCCACTTTAATAAGTTATACAAAATATTTTCTGTATATATATATATATTCATTTTACAAAAATTATTTTTTAAACTTTATAATTTTTTTTGTTTCGTTTAATGAATAGAATACTTTCTACATAAATATTTTACTTATTGAAATTTTTTTCAACTGAAAATTTCCTTTTTCTCATGTGTATACATATGACCATTCGATTTTAATATATTTATGCGCACAAGATATTGAATCAAATTTACCATAGATTCATCTCATAAATATATACTTTTAAAATAAATATGTTGATAAATATTTGGTGAATTTTATAGAAATGATTATATCCTCTAAAGTAAGTAATTTTATTACTTTCAATAAAGATTTATTCAGGAATCGCTATTTTTCTAATGTGTTTCACTAAAAGCTTCTTGCCATTAAATGTTTTTAAAGAATGCTAGAATGTTGTATTAGATGCAATTTGATGCAATGCTAGCATTTCGTATATTTGAAATTACATTTTCCGGAATTAACATTCCTAACACCACATATTAGCCACAACTTTTAAAAAGGCCATGTTCAAATTTTTAAAAAACATTTTTTACTTATATTTTAATACAAAATTTATAATTCAATCAATTCGGTTTTAAATATAGCATTTTAATAAGAAATATGATTGAATTTTTTTTTAATTTTACATTTCATATTTTTTCTAAAAACTTTCATTCTTTACATAATGAAAATATTATATTCTATGCCTTTGAAAATATTTTTTTTCAAATTTCTGCCCTTATTTTTTAAGATTCTACTTGTATAGAGCTGTTTTTTCGGAATTATAGCCTTCTCATTATGAAAAAGATACAATAATTTTTTTCGAAAAATTCTTTATTTTAGTATTAATTAGCAAAAACGTTTTTTAACATACATTTCTTATATTCTGAATAAATATCTAATTACCCTCTTAAAAATAGCAAATAATAATGAATTCATTTATTTACCTAGTATTTTCAAAACTTTTCATTAATTTTCGAATATTTATTTAAATTAATATTTTACATACGTTATTTCTTATGCACATCATTTAAAAACTATTTTTCTATGATTCATTAAAATTCCAAGTAATCTATCTTTTTTATGTTTTATCTTTATTAATTTACATTCAGTCTTTTCTGGCAATACATTTTTTTTAACTAGTATAGATTATTCATACTCATTTGTTTTTCAAAATTTATAATTAGTTTCTCGTAAAATAAAATCTGGGACAGCTTCAAACTATTTTCTTTCAAACTAGTTTCAATTTAATATCCTTATATTACTATTGATTTTCTATCTTTTCTTTATTTTTTTACTATCATGAGATTTCAGAAAAGTCATATACACTTGAAAGATATTGTTCCACTTTAAACGTTTTTGTAAAAACTGGGCACTGATGTAACTGTGTTTGGCGAGTTGTTATAGAGTATTGATTCAAACTTTCTAGTTAAGAACAGCATATTTTCAAAGTTCCCTTTCTCTTTTTTAGAAACGATATTTTTTTATATTGTTCATTGTTTTTCTTAAACTTATAACAGCAGATTTTCAAATGAATTTTCTTTGGGGCCAAATAAAAGCTTATTCCCAAACTATTTTTTTTTTTTTTCACTTTTGCATTCTGGGAGTTGATGCGAAAAGTTTGGGGTGTTTATTTTTTGTGAGTAGTTGTTTTACATTTTTTTTTTTTTATAAATTATGTAGTTTTTATGAATTTTACGAAATGTTTATAAGGAAAATGTCAACTTTGTCAAAAAAAAATGTCTAAAAGTAAAATTTTATCAGTATGTTTCTAATACAGAAAACGATTTCTCTTTAAAAATCTTGATGCGTTGGGTTTCTGTAATAAAAAGTTTATTTATTTTTAGACCTATTAAACTTTTTGCTTTGAGTAAAAAAATTTACCATTTCAGCTTTATTGTTTTAACATGGTATTCAAGTATAAGCATTTTAATTTACACATTCGTCTTGAATAAATACATGACTAATTTTGAGATAATTGTTTAAATACAATGTTTCCGTTTAATTTTTTAAATGGTTCTTAGTTTGAAATTTATTACTACTATTATTATTTAAAAAAATAATATGCCCTTTTTACCATTATACTTTAAAATATATCGATTTATAACAATAATAACTTCTAACCTTGTCTATTAATGAATTTAAGTAAAATAAATCAAACTCAATTTATATAACTATGAATTTTTTAACTTTTTAGAAGAGTTTCTTTTTACTATGTAAACATTTTTCCCAGCCTACGAAACCAACTGAACCAACAATGATTTTATGATTTGCAAAACAATTGGAATTGAGTTGGGTAATTACCAACGCAGAATATAATATTTAAATGCATTTTTCTATCATGATCAGAATTTTTTTTTCTGGACGAGATTAGTGCCCAGATCAGTAAAAATTATAAGGAGAAGCTTATTGAATATGAAGCCCCCATCTAGAAAATAGGGTAATATTAAATCCTTTGGTAATTGCCTTTTTACTAACTACCCTTCTCATTATAGTAATTTTAACGATACTTCTACTCAGAACAATCCTAATTCGAAGACAGTATGCAGAGCCAATAATTAAACCAGGGAAAATGCTCCTTAATCAAGAGGACTCGTTTCAAAAGCCAAATAAAGGCGATACCATATCATTTCCTATTTCATATGAAAAATCTTTTCGAATTCATATTCATAAAAATTTGATAATATTGCTAAAGATACTGGCAGCAAAGAAGAACCTATCCCAGTTATAAATATAATTTAATCATTCTAGCTATAATTGCCAATTGCAACATAACTCTTTAAAAATACCCCTAAAAATTTTTCCATCGACTGATAATGTTCTATCAAAGGATTATATTAAAATATTTACCGAATCAGAAGAGGCACACCAAAAATAACTATTACTATAACTATTAATTACTTTCCTGGGAATAATATTAAATTTTGCATAATTAGACAAAAAAAATGCTCGCCCGCTTAAAGTCGTCATAAAGAACTTCCATTTAATATGGGCAAAACCACTATTGAACCCAACTAGTTGAACAAAATTTCAGCGTTATTCAAGTGGCTCAATTAAGAAAACACACAACTAAAGACCCCCTCCCTATCTTTCTACCTGAATTGAAAAGAACAAAAAAAATGCTGAAAACATTTATAAACATAGCACAATTTTCTAACTAAGTATTACCATCGAAAACTTCAAAAGGAAAAACATAACTGTTCAATGCTATAAATTTAACTTTTTTTCCGTCATTTCAGTAACAACTGTATTAGACTAACTAGATGCCTCAAATATGATAAAAATCATAGTACCGGGGAATGGACCATTAAGAAAAGAATTATTGAACTAAAATACTTCAATTGCTCAACAAAAGGATATGTAGCCTCTTAGATAGGCTATTCTAAGTTCGTTAAAGTCAACTTAAATGAAAGCAGAATACATCAAACGGAACTTACAAAATTCAACTGTTTTTAAAAGCAAATACATTTCACTGCGCCATGCTCCATGAAACCATGCGCAAATGCTAAGTGGTAGCAACTCACCTGATGATAATCATCTGATGAAGCTCATCCCACCAACCAACAAACTCCGGAAACCTCAATTAACTCATCTGACTTTCTTGCTTCACTTGCTCTACGAAATGAAATCGCCGAAATTATGAAGGCCTGCTCTCACTGAAACCTTTTCCTAGATTAAAAACGCTATCAAAGCAATTAGCGCTTCTGATTGAAGGTATTTCTGGTATTTTTAACGACCTATAATGTTTATACACTCTTAATATAATATTCTGAATGCTGAAGCTTTTAAAATTGAGATGCAAGATTTCATTATTTTTATTTTAAATATATTAAACAAAAATACAAGGAAAACATTAGAAGACTTTATCCCATCACTGCAAGAAACTCAAGCATGAATAGAAATAATAGGCCTCTGATTTCCCATGTTCTGTCCACTTCTCACTTATATTTTCCCGGTCTGGGCCTATGCTGATAACCATAATACTAAAATCCTAGAAGCTCAAAAAATATAACCATGAAACAAATAACTTAATGCAAACTGGTTCATGAGAAACGATGATATTCAAAGATTTATTTCCCTGCTTGCTGCCTCTCAAAAGATATTGGAGAAAACTTTCGCAAATATTCTTCAATAATATTGACAACCACCAACATCTGGTCATTCAAGGGATTGAATATTATGCATGACACTCTACCATTAAAAGATCTAGGAATATTCTACTCTAACCAAATTCAAAAAAAATAGTGAGTTTAGGTAGGAACCGAAACTCACTATTTTTGAATTGTTATCCTCTTTAAATTTTTAATTCTCTCTAACTCCCTTAACTTCTGGGTGTTTCCAATTGGTTCATTATTTTATGTTTGCTACCACTGAAGATTTTTTTTTAATTCTACTACAGTAAAATAGGTACATATAAGATGCGCCAAACATCCGTCAGTATATGAACTAGATGGATAATTTTTATTGTATATCTTTTGGTCGATCTTATCTGTGGAAATTCATACATATCCTCATAAATCCTCTATTTCTCTGCCAACAAGACCTGGCGGTGGGTGGATGTTTGTGAGTGGTTCGGAATCCTTGTTAAACTGTAGGTCCTGGTCTAATTAGCCTAAAGTGTTCACAAGATGACCGTAGAGCGACAAACCAAAACAAACATGCCAACAAGAATTTTCCACGAACTTTCCAATTATTAAAATTTTCTTATATTAACAATATTAACAAATAATGGACTTCTAAATTTTAAATCGAGATCATGTAAAAAATATTGTTAACAGAATTTCTTCATAATAGAGGTTTTATGGGAATATATCCGAACTTTTATAAAGTGACAAGTTCGACCAAAATTATTTATCCAATAAAAATTCTCCATATATCTCGAATACTGAGGTATGTCTGACGCATCTTATACGTGATTTTTTACCGTAGTAGGAATGAAAAGATTGGAAGGTTAAAAAAAATTTATTTTTTCATAGTAAAAACACTTCTATAGCTAAATTAATTCATATTTATATAAATTCAGGTTGATTTAATGAATGTAAGTTATAAAAACTTATTGTTATGAATCGATGTACTTTTAAATTATAATAGTAAAAAAGGGTACATTATTTTAAATAATAATAACAATAGTAAAAAGTTCAAGCAAAGTCCCATTTTTAAAAAAATTCTACGGCAAAATTATATTTAAGTAAAAATTTTTTTTTTTCAGAATTATTCATGGAATTATTAACGACGAATGTGTAAAATAAAATGCTTATAATTGCTTAGAATTCCATCTTAAAACAATAATGATGAAAGGGTTTTTTCACACAAAAAAGTTTAGCATGACTAAAATTAAATAAATTTTCTATTACAACAACGTAGTGCATCAAGACTTTTAAATAGAAATAATTTTCTGTATAAGAAACGCAATGATAAAATTTGACAAAGTTGAAATTTTTCTTGCAGACATTTCGTAAAGTTCATAAAAACTACATAACTTATAAAAAAAATGTAAAACAACTACATATGAAAATTAAATACCTAAGATTTTTGTTTCAGCATCCAAAAATACAAAAAAAAATATATATATACAGTTTTGAAATAAGTCTCTATTTCTTTCTCTTTTTTAAAATTTCTTCAACAATCTGTTATGTATAAGTTTAAAGAAAAATAATGAAGAATGAATTTCATTCTTTTAAAGAGAGAAGAGGAAGAAACTTTGAAAATCTGCTGTTCATAACAAATTTAAGAATCAATGCGCAGGTCAATCAATAATTAAATCATAGAAATGAAATCAATAATTATGTCATATGATTATACACATGCCGAAAAAGCTGGTGTTTTCTCTAAACTGTTTGTTTTTTATGCACCTAGGTATGGTACATTTGGCATTTGCAGAGGAAGCATTGAGCTTAAGCAACTGACTTGCCTGTTTTGGAAATTTAAAACGGTTGTCCTCCTGTCTAATTCACAGGCTGCCAGTTCATTTCAAACTCCTTTGTCAAATTTTTCAATGCCATGAAATGTTGAAATTTTTGAGATCTCAACATAAGCGTGTTGTACTTCAGTGGATTCCCGGGCATTGCGACCTGTATGGCAATGATCAGGTAGATTTTCTCGCCAAAAAGAGGACTACGCTACCTTGTAAAATCCAAAAGACCTCCTTCCACATTGCAAAAACAGTTCATAAAACTGCTTATGAGGTCAACACACCAACAAGAACTTCTCAATAAGATTGACCGCAAATACGGAAGAGACTGGCTCCAGAGTATTCCCGATGATAAACCTGGACGGTAGGCAGTGGCTTTGTTCCGTCTATCAACAGGACATGACCTTGCCGTCCATCGTAACTTGCCGTCCATCTTAACCTGAATATTGGGTTTGGTTTCCTCTACGGTATCTAAATTCACATTGTGATTAACAAATGTGAATTTAGAGCGCCAGAGCGCTAGACTCGTTTATTCAGGCCCCTCTCTCCATGGTGAAGCTGAGGTATCCAGATATTAGGGGCAAGGAGCAGTATGGGGCGATAACCTCCAGTTATCATCTGAACTTTTGATATTTCATATCAACAAGAACAGAATGATCAGGTTCATGAACATTCTGCTCCTACTTTTCTTTTTATTGTGATATGTTATTCTGTTTGAAGTACCCCAATCATTGGAAATAAAAAAAAAATAATAATTATACACATGAATATATAATAATCAGAAAAAATTCATTTAATTTGCATCTCAACAAATATAATTACATCAGTGCCCAGTTTTTACAAAAAGGTTTAAAGTGATTCAAATGTATTTGACTTTTCTGATATCTCTGATAGTAAAAAAAAAAAAAAAAAAAAATACAGAAAAGATAGAGAAATAAAAAGAGTAATATAAGGGTATTAAATTGAAACTAGTTTGAAATAAAAATGTTTTGAAATGTTCCATAATATTTTATTTTAAAGGGAAGTAATCAGAAATGTTTAATATAAAATGAGTATGAATAACCTTTACTAGTTAAAAAAATATATTGTCAGAAAAAGACTGGATGTAAATTAAATAAGATAAAACATAAAGAAAAGAGAGATTAAATAGAATTTTAATGAATCGTAGAAAATATTTTTAATGATAAAAAGTAACGTATGTAATATATTAATTTAAAGAAATATTAGAAAATCAATGGCAAGTCCTGAAAATACTAGAAAAATCAATACAATTATTTTTATTTTCAATTTTTAAAATAGTAATTAGATAGTTATTTAAAAATATAAGAAATGCATAATGAAAAAGGTTGTGATTAATTCAGAACAAAATAAAGTATTTTTTCGAAAAATTGCATCTTTTTCATAATGAGAAGATAATACTTTCAAAAAAAAACAGCTACCAAGAATTAATGTGAAATATCTTAATAAATAAGGGTAGAAATTTGAAAAAATATTCTCATAAAGTATATAACTTTAATGAAAAGAATAAAAGATTTTTAGATATATGAAAGGTAAAATTTAAAAAAAAAAAAATAACGTCGGTCGTATTACTTATTCAAAGGCTAAGTTTAAGACAATTGATTGAATTAGGAATTTTGTGTTAAAATATAAATATAAATGAGTGTTTTCAAGGTTTAAACATGGCTCTCTTAAAAATTGTAGATACTACTGTGACCAAAAAGTAAGACCAATTTTTACTTTTTCAAAAATTCTTTATTTACTCTTCCAAATATATTTCATCGCCTTCAAAGTAATCCACTCTGGACACAATGAACTTATGTCAACGTTTTTTGCAATACTCAACGCATGCTAAAAACTCATTGGCCGGGATGGCCTTTAAAGCACACGCCGATTCACGTTGAATCTGTTCAATCGACTCAAAACGGATTGGTCTTTTGACTTTAGGGAATAGCCAGAAGTAGGACGGGCTATACCAGGTGAATACGGTGGTTGTGAAACGATATGGGTTTCATTTTTGGTGAAAAAATCGCGGAGAATCAATGCAGTGTGAGCTGGCATTATCGTGATGCAAAAAGTTTCGTTCCATAAATGTGGCCTCTTTTTGCGAATAGATTCACGCAAACGATGCATAACACTCAAATAATATTCCTTGTTGACATTTTGATCCGGCGGAAGGAATTCATAATGTACCATACCACGGTAATCGAAGAAAACAGTCAACATTACCTTGATTTTTGCGACTTTGACGTGCTCTTTTCGGTCTTGCTTCACCTTTGTCACGATATTCGCTCGATTGATCGGTTGTTCCCGGGTCGTAAGCACAACCCAAGTCTCATTTCCAGTTATGATGCATTTCAACTTGTCCTGATAGTCAGAAAGCATTGTTTCACACACACTTCAACGCGACGATGCTTTTCCAAAAAAATCAGTGTTTTCGGTACCAATCGAGATTTGACGCGTTTCAGGAACAAAACATTTTTTAAATAGAATTGACCGATCCTTTTGAAATTTCAACATCATCAGCAAAGGTTTCTAATTATAAATCGACGGTTTGCAAGCAACAAATATTTAATTTTTGAACGTGAGCTTCGTCAGTTTCGGTTGAGGGTCGACCAGGGGGCTCTTCGTCTCCATCGTGTTCTGTGCCTTCTTTGAACTGTTTATATCACTTTTAAAAATTTCTTTCCGATATAGGAATGCTCACCAAAAGTCTTCTGCAGCATTCTATACGTTTTCGCAAACAAAATTTAATGCAAGTTCTTTGCTCGATTAATTGAGACATTTCGAAAAACCGTCGAAATCAGTTTTAGCGTCTCACAAAGCCAAGCGTAACTCAAACACTAATGAATATTTTGACGAATAAAATTGAAATTATATAAGCAAATTTCACACAAATTCAAATTCCGCACAGAAGTCAAGGATAGTGTAAAAAATCTAAAAAAAAAAAAAATTGAAATTCCATATGCCCGGGAAATTTAAATTGAAAATTGAAAATATTAATTCCAGGAAATGTAATTTATATATACGAAAGATTAGCATTGCATCGAATCGTGTCTAATATAACATTCTGGCGTTCTTTAAAAAATAACTAATGCCAAAAAGCTTTTAGTGAAACACATTAGGAAATATTTAGTTTTCTGAATATATCTTTATTGAAAGTTATAAAAATTATTCAAGAGAATGAAAGCATTTCTATAAATATTGTATTTATCAACACATTTGTTTTAAAAGCATATATTTACGAGAGGAATCTATGGTAAATATGCGCATAAATATTTTAAATTAGAATGCTTGTCATACGTATACACATGAAAAAAAGGAAGTTTTCGTATGAAAATTATCAATAAGTAAATTATTCATGCAAAAAAGTATTGTCTTCATTAAAAAAAAAAAAAGATAAACCAATAAAGTTGAAAAATTTTTGTACAATAATAAATATAAAGTGAAATTGGTTTTTTTGTAAATATTATTAAATCAACAATTTGCAAATATTACAATTAAAAATATAATTTGTATAGAGGCAGTATTTGCAAAAGACTTTTGCAGATCCAGTCTAATAAAGAAAATGTAAGTGAAAATGATTTGCGAGATAATCAAAATATTTAGAAGTGTACAATATTTTTAAATAAAATAGTTATTTGAGGGTTAAGAAAATGAATTTTATAATGATTGTGTAAATTCATTATAAAAAAACAGCATCATTTTAAATTAGTTTACTTTACCAAATGGTAGTCTGAATAGTGATCTTTTTTTAATTAGTTTTTGTATGCTAAAAATATCTGGAATTATGGTTTAAATTTGATTTAACAGATAGATATCAATATGAAAGAATAAAGAATAAATAAGTAAATTAATTAATTAAATATCATGAAGAAATTTTTTTTTACAAAAAATAATTAAAGTATGTATTTTTGGACCATAAAATTCAAAATGAACTCGATGTATATGATGTGCATGATTTTATGAACATTATTACTAAAATTAAATCAAAATGGAACTGAAATACAAGACTTGTGTATGTCCAAAAATGTAAAGGAAAATTGTTAGTACGCTGTAAATGGTTGGTGCATTTATTTTGAAATAAAATAGAGTTATTTGGGGTTAACAAATTTAATTAGTCTAAATACATTATAAATAAGTAATTTGTTTAAGTATTTTGTTTTACAAAATTCTAATAATTAATTTTCAAAAGTTTTCTTGCTAAATAAATATTATCAATAAGTTATAGGGCTTTAAATTCGATTTAACATATAGAACCAAATACGAAGGAATATAGAATAAATTAATTAACAAACGAAATATTCTTAATTAACTAATTTAAATTAAATTACAATGAAAATTCAATTAAATAATGTAAAGAATTATATTTCAAAATATAATTATTGTGTTAAATTTTGTTTTATATTTTATGTCACTTTATAAAAATTGCTAATCATAAAGCATTTTAGCTTTTGAAAAGTCGTAAAAATTGCAAAAGGGAATAATGGAATGACTGAATATAATTTTATGGTGATAATTTAAAATCTTATATAATAGAGAAGTGGAAAAATTTTCAAATTATTCGTATATTTTTGCTTAAACATATGTAAATAAATCAAACGCAAATGCAGAATAATTAGAATATTATTTAAAGTTGATAAAAGAAAAACTTATGATGCCTTTAGATTAATAGCATCGGATTCATTTTAAATTAGGGAATTTTCATAAATATTTCAGTAGACATTTTGCTTCTGATAAATTTGATTATTTTCTGTGAAATAACTATTACAACCGAATAATAAGCAATGTTTATGATTTAACGTACATGAATATTTTAAATGTATATGTGAATATTTTAATTGTGTCCATGTACCAATAATAACTACTGAATGAATATTTTTAAGCAAATTTAAATAATTTAATTCATTTTTTAATAGTTATCTTTTCAAATTCGAGAATATTTGAACCAATTGTAAATTTCTAATCACAATTTCTAATGCTTCACATACTAGTTTAATAAAAAAAAAAATATCAAAGTGAAATTAAAAATAAAATCAAAATAACATAATCTCAAACAACAAACTATACAATAAATATTTTCAAATATATCTCTTATTTTTAATGAATCATGTATTTTTAATTAATCTCTTCTTTATTACTGTTTCTTATCAATATATTTATTGTTGTAACCTTAAGGTTAAAAAAAAAAAAAGAACTAAAATATTTAGATAAAAAAAAACTCTAAAAATTTTAAAGTGTGGTATTATCAATTCAAACAGATCCCCGTTCGGGCACCAAATTACAGAGTTGGGCATCCAGATTTAATTGGGTGTGGTTGAGATGGGATACTCGAGGCACAGGTTGGAGAGCTCACAGCTTTATTTACACACGCACAGATATCACACACATGAAATTAGAGATATACAATATTTAACATATTTAAGGACAGATAATTCTACTTCTAATACGAAAACCTAATACTTAGGTTTCGGAGGGAAGCACGAAATATACTACCTCTCCGGGTCAGAGTTTGTAGGCCAACTTATACGCAAGATGAGTTAAATATACATAGTCCAGTCACATTAATATGATCACCTGTCAAAAGTCAGAATATGCACTTGTATATTCTGGCTTTAAGCGGAGTGTGGATGTGGTATTTAAATTGTATTAAGTGGAATTCTTTATATACACTCCACTACAATGTGCTGCCACCTGCCTTTTGTGATTGGTTATTTCACGTTGACGTTGAAAGTAGGTGGTGGTCACGTTAATGTGACTGAACTGTGTATTTCCTCTCACGAAGAAAGTCTGTTAAACTAAACGTTTCTTAACAGAAGTGCGTGATTGCGCTATACTAAACGTTTCTTAGTGGCAGCGCCGGTTGCGCTGTACTTCCTCTCGGGTGAGAGTCTCGATGCCTACTGACCATTTCTCCGGTACGCCACAGGTAGCGCTCATGTGGTGTGTAGAGGGAAAGCAGTTAAAGTATATTTAGTATGGCCATTGAGTTACAAGTTATTAAAATACTATTTCCATGCTTTCAGCTGCTCCAAAAATTGTAGAATTAAAAGTGACGAAGAATTTTTATTGGTGCATCAATTACCGAATCACTGGTTTTCCCAAGCCTTACAGAACATGGTACTTCAACAACCAGCCTTGCAAAATCCAATCATACAAGACCTGGAAAATGCATTCACTATGAAAAATTCATATCTTGCTGACGGTGAAGTATAAATATTCTATTCTATCTTTTGTTATAATTATATGCAAATAAATAACACAGAGTAATTAAAATTACTTTAAGATTATTTTTCTTTTATAAAGCTACTAATAAATTTTTCTTGCATAAATATTTAGGCAGTGAGGACAAAAAATTATTATACGTTAAAATTAAAATAAAAAAGATATTTAGAATATGTGGTTATTTCTATAAAATAATTACAAACAATGGAAGAGTTTCTGATAGTTTTAAAAATATTTTTCAAGCACTTTTTAAAAAATTCTTTATCTAATAGTAGCAAAAACCTTTTAATTAATTAAAAAATTGCTTCACTCAAATAAATTGGTTGAATTTACAACTCTGAGCTTTGGACATGAAAGGCTTTTAGCTAAATTATATTGTAAAAATGTTTTTCTTAATTTTCCTAGGTTGTTTACAACTTGAACGAGCTTCACAAGTTAATGAAGGTCTTTATACTTTGATTGCAACTAATTCATTGGGGACAGTGAACTATTCTATCGAAGCAAAGTTTCACAAAGGTAATCATTTTTCCTAATTTTAGCTATACCTCTTTTAACAACAAATGTTAATTATCTCTCAAATACTGTTTAACTCAAATATTTATTTAAGTTTTAAGTAATTTGTGTATTTATCTATCTTTCTTACAAGAATTAGTTATCAAAATAGAAAACATTGAAATGTTAAACTTGCCCAACAATTAAGAAATTCCCACGACAGCGCAGAAAACAATATTTTAAATTCAGAAAACTACTAATGATATATTAAGAATATGACCAAACCAAACTTTTTTTCCTTTATCTAAGTTATCCTGATTATGAATTAAAACTTTTAAAAAATCTTTAGTATCAAGATCTTTATTATTTTACGAGTTCGATGACACATATTGATTGTTCATACTTCAAATTAAATAATCTTAAATTAATGAAAGTTTATTTACAAAAATTGGTTTAAGTTATATTGTTTACTTTAAAGATAGGCATCATTTTGAGGAAATATATAATGCGATTTTAGTTAAATATCATATGATTTCAAATATCATGATCCAGATATCAAGATCCCAAATATCATGATAAAAACTGAAATTTATTCGTATTTTGAAACAATCTGGTATATCCTATAAATATATTCTTTTTAATATTATTTTTTAAAAATATATAGTGTATGATTATTTATCAAAACAATATAAAAAAAATAATTAAAAATTACACACGTATAGTTCTACACGTACACACATGTAATCCCACTTGGAAATTTTTTTACCAATTTTTTTTTTTAGTTGCAATTTTAAGATTACACAAAGATAGCTATACCAACATATTGGCAAAATTTATAAAAAAATTTAAAGAAAAATTATCACTTAGGAAATAAAATTAAAAATGTATTATGTTAGGATTAACAGTAACAAAACTTTATTTATATCTTCAGATAAGTTATGGAAGAACATTTTAAAAAATGTATGTTATATGAGAATTTTGCTTTTCTTATTTTATTTATATTTTAAAAATAATTATTAATAGAAAATTAGTGGAATAAACTCTTACCGTATTTAATTACTTTTCAGATCCAGTTCTTATTGCCCATCCGACATTTATTCCCCAGGGAAGAATACCGCCACCAATTTCCACAATAATTCAGAAGCAACCTGAATTGGAGAAAAAAAAGACAACACTTTAATTTTGGTAACATTGTTCAAAATTTGTTGAATATAAAAATTCATAACCCATCATCGACAAAATTAAGCAATAAAAATAAACTTGAATCACTAAATACTTGGCAAAGTATATAAGTAAATTATGGAATTAAACTTAATTAAAATAAAATAAGCTTTAAAATTAAACAAGTTTGGGTACTGGAATTGTGGGCATTCATTAATAAATCTCTATAACATTGTTGCAAACTGAGCATTAATTAAATAAAAACAGTATATTATTAAAAAGAAAAGTATTATGTTTAAAAAAAAAAGTAGAAACAGTATAACCTAATATATTATCAAAGTGAGTATTAATATTCATAACTAGATTATTAATGCTTCTTGAAAAAAAAAACTTTTTAAAATTACATTGCTGTTCAGTATAGCATATATAAAACTTAAATTGATGAAAAGTCTTCTTTTAAATGGCTAATATCAGCAAAAAAATATATAAATAACAAATTATTTTTTTTACATTTTTCGTATATGTTTTTTTTTAATTTACTTTGTTAAATTCAAGGCTAAATAGCGCAGACAACTTCGATTAGATGTTTTCTTTTATCACTTCCGACTGAATTTGTTTCTAATTAGTGGGTAACTCAGAAATCCTTTTTAATTAAATTGCTAACTGTTGTTCATTAGAATTACTAAAACTTTTAAATGCTAAATTATGTGCCAAAGATCTCTAAAATAATCTCAAATTAATGAAAGTTTAAGTACAAGTAGTTGCTTAAAGTTATATCGTTTGCTTTAAAGATAGGCATTTTGATTAGATATATAATGCACTATTTACTTAAATTCTGATGTAAATAAAATATATATGAAGTTTCCATAATCATAAATATAGTAAGGCAAATTGAATTGAGAATTAATTTTAGAATTAATACGATGTACGTGATTAAGGATTATTTTTAAATGCCTTATTTACTGCTTAAACCATGGAGGAGCACATAAATCTTTTAGTGGTATTGTTAACCGTTGATTAAAACTTTGACTACAAAAAACTGAATGTTACTCATGATAAATATCACATTGGCAGAATTTAATTGGAAATTGATATTTAAAACACAATTGATCTTTCAAAAGATAGACGTTCTTATTAGATTTATTAATATACAACATTTCAACAAACACAGACAAAATACACTGCCTAACAAAGAAAATGCAACATCATGAATAAATTGGTAAAATCAGGTGAACATAAGCAGAAGACAGATAATGCATATTTAAATAGGTCATCTAAATTTTCTAAAGATTATGAGGCATAGTGAATGAATATTTTGGGTGATCAGTAGGAAGTTGGGTTGCCTCTTTTGGTGATAAATGCCTTAACTTTTCAAGATATAAATAAAATTAGAATGCTGATTGTGTCCTGAAAAAGGAATGTCCATATTCTTAAAATGATCCTTAATAGTTCGTCTACCTTTTATACAAGATGTAGAGGCATCCATGGTCAAGGAAACATCCGAGTTACTTGTAGAACTTTTTGGTAAATGAATGGCAGGATTACACTTCGTTATTTTGCTGGATAAGAATATTTTGGGAATTTGAAAGCAAGACTACATCACTACTCTTCACATAATGTCATAATCTACTAATTCACATAATATCATAATGTACTAATTACCATAAGGCTTCTGATACCCATCAGAAGTAAACAGTTAGAAAAAGCGATGACATTTAATAATACTGGAGAAGTTAACCTATTTCCACGTTGCTTTCACAGTCATACTCAGTAGCTGTCATTGATTAAACAGAAATAAGACTCATCGGTGACCACTATATTGAGTCATTCAGTTGTCCAAGAGATTTTGTCTCCAATCTATTGCAATCTTTGGAGTCAATGTCCACTTATGCAAAAGGGCAGAATGACTTCAAGCCACATTTGATCAGCCGTCGAGAAATTTCTCTGACTGGTACCGGATCAACCAATACACCTGTATTTTCTTCAAAATATCGAAAGCATTGAATTATGGAGTCCCAACTGTATAACTTGGAGCCTGAATGGCCGAGTGGCTAGTGCTCTGGCGCTCGGTACCTCAGGTTTTCGGGTTCGAATCCCGGCGGTGCCATGGATGTTTGTAGTGGTTCGGAATCCACTTTAAACCGTAGGTCCCGGTCCTAAGAGGATGGTAGAGCGTTGCGAGGGCATTGTTACTCCGCGTCCGTGGCTTATCAAGTTACACGTCCCCCTGGGAAATGCAAAGTGAGTAACGTTTGTGCAGCGCTTGCCTTAAGGCATCAAGACCAAGCTGTCTAAATGTTTGCCAGCTGCATTAGAACAAAAAAAACTGTATAACTTTAAATGTGCCGAACCAAGCGTGCATTTGGATTGATGTTATGCTCCTGTGAGAATTCGCATTCCGTTTCTCAATCAATATTCTTTAGTGGACAAATGTAAGCATTTTTTAATTGTGGTACGATAACGGAAAGCGGAAGCCCTCTAAAATCACCCGAAATGTCACCAATAGCATCAGCACTTCTTTAACCCTTTGCACACGAATTTTCTTTTCATTCGTATTACCAGCAACTCGAAGCGATTTTTAGTGAAAAGATCATATTCACATGTAAGTTTGATAAACGCATTAAAAGAAACGCATTATTTATATTATTTTGCATTTCCTCTGTAGCGGAGCCCTCGAGCTTGAAGACAAATTTTAAATGGCTCCGCTCCGGAGCCCTCGAGTGCAAAGGGTTAATTATTCGCGTCTCTTGAGAATTTGCTCCCTTTTGCCGCGGCGAAATGACCTTTTCTGTGTTCTTGCTTAATTATTTTGGTTTCCATTGAGGCAGGCACCAAATAACAGTTCTTTGCCGTCTACGATTTTAAACAAAATATTATTACACATTTTAAAATAGTTAGTTTTTCTTTTTCGAAAAGTTGTTTTACTGTAGTTATATATTCATCATTATTTTGGGCCTTCTTAAACTTCGAAGCAATTTCGTCGTATGTGATGTTCATTACTGGTTGGCAACTTAACACATTTCATTTAGTTACCGAGCTTATGGACGATTTCATAGTTAAATTCGCAAGATGGGCTATATTCTTGTCACAATTTAGGTGTTATGTCTTTTCATTCATTGTTTGTTGAAACATTGAACAGTCAGTAAATATCTTGAATTGGGTACTTTGTAATAAATGGCGGAATTTCTTAAAGGATTCTATAACGACCGAGACTTCTAGCTTATAACTGAAATATTTTTCTTCACATGGGAGTGTTTCCTTTCTCATGGATGGTACTGTCCATCATCAGACATTTGAAGTAATATATAGCACCATAATTGTATTTACTACCATCTGTGTGCAGTTGTAGTTTAGGGTTGAAACTATGTAAAAGAGGAACAGATGAAATAGATCTTTTAAATTACTTAAAAGGTAACACGTTGCTTATCATCAAAAGAAAAATAGATATCATTACGCAATAAGTCACTTAGTGGTTTAGCAATTATTGAATAAGATTTAATAAAGTTATAAAAATATCCGGTTAAACTTAAATCTTGAACATTTTTAATTGTTTTTGGTTATAAAAATTCTTCACGGCTTTAATTTTATTCGGTAAAGGTATAATTGCTCCATTTTCAATTAAATATCCAAGCAATTTGATTTTTGAGTGGAAAAATGGGTTTTTTTTAAAGTTAATCTCGAAGCCAAATTTTGATGCAATGTCCAAAACACGATTTAATTTTTCAATGCCGCCATGGGGAGATTTTCAGATGGAATGATTATGTCATCCCTGTAAATAAGAATAGTGCCGCCGTGCAGTAAGTTTCTCAAAACGTAAGAAACATTATGTTGGAAAACAGCAGGGGACAAACAAAGTCCAAATAGTGCAAATTAAATTCAAAACGACTTTGAAAAGTTATAAATGCTACGTATTTCTTACAGAATTCTTCAATAGAAAAATCAAAAAAATATTCTTAAGATCAAGCGTTGTAATGATTTTGGCTGGATCTCTCAGCTTGTCTGTGATGTCTTCAACAATAGAAAGAGGAAATCGATCTTTTATAATTTTCTTATTTAATTTATGGTAATCCACCCAAAAAGGGGAACCATTTTTCTTTTTTACCAAAACAAAATGTGATATTTAATCAGAACTGGGTTGAATAATTTGTTGTCTTGCCATTTTTTTAATTTGATTGCTGATGTCTGTCTTCTCAGAATATAAAAAGCGAGCTTTGTGGACTACTTATACTTCATTAATTAAAACTATTTTTAGCTTAATATCATTAGTTTCGGTTTTATGTGGCTTATAATTTTTGTAAAAGATGAAATATGTGTGTACGAAATTCTGCTGAAATGTGTTATAACTCACACTGCTCGTGTCCCACAGCAGTTTGAGGTTAATTATTAATTTAATTAATAACTGCTATCAAAACCAGAAGAAGACTTTATTAATTTAATATCTTAGGATTTATTTTAAATTCGCAATATTTTGAAATATCAGTACCAATAATCACATCTAAATTCATGTTCGAATTTTTATTGGCTCGTATATCTGCCTCAAAAATGATATTTTCAATTTCAATCTTAGCTTTAAATGGACTAAGGGTATGAACTAAGGTAATCACCATCAATGTTAACAACTTTATGCATGTCAAAGTTTGAATGGACGGTGGCAAGCTCATTAATAACTTCGGGTTTGACAGCAAGACATTGAGGGCGTTTATATCCAAAATTATGGCATCGAAAACAATTAATGCTTTTGTTTTTATTAAAATAATCATTATATTTATGGTTAAATAGTCCACAATTATAGTAACGAATATGTGTATCAATTTTATCTACTTTAGTCTTGAATTAACCTTTGTTTTTAAATTTATTAACGAAATTCGTGCAATTTTAAGTAATTGCTAGTAAATTATCTAAACACTTTTTTATAGATTGCTAGTAATTTAAATAATTTACTAGCAACTAATCTAAACACTTTTTTATTGATTTGCAACTTTCCTTTACGTTCAGAAATATTTTTAAGTGAATATAAAAACAGTTCATTATGATTAGAATAAGGATTACCATTAATATAATGTCCAATAATTGATTGCTCATCCATTAGAAAATTGCCTTTCGAAGCAATTTCCCATATTGTTCAAAAATATTCAAACGATGCTTCATTCGGTGCATTCTTCTTCTTTTTTCCTCCTCTTTATAAACATCAAAACAACTAAATTGATCCAAAAACTCTTCTCTTAATGCATTTTTTATTATTTTTGAAAAATATTTATTTATATGAAAGTCTGGGTTGTGGGGCAAATAATTTTTTTGTGCTTCTGTAATCGTTGAAATAAAAATAAAAGTTTTCTTCAACAGCACACACAAAAAAAAAAAAAAAAATAAATAATCGATAGAATAATTATAGGCGCCGGTAAACGAACGCATAGTCAAAACAACTTCTAGCAATGAAAAAGAACTGTCGTTGTTGATTCTGGGCGTCGTTGAATGTGCTGATTGCAGATATTTCATAGCATAAATAAATCCGAGGTCTCGTGCATTAGATGAATGGGATGTTTGAAACTGTAAATTAGAATCCAATTCTTTTATTAGTTTCTGCTTGCTGAGTGGTGAAAATTTCTGTTTCTTCATCATCCGTTAATTCTGCCAAAAATAGGAAGTATATGTATAATTTATTTTTGTAAAAATTATTATAAAGAAGACCTTATGTTCAACAAACCCTATGCTCTTGGACAAATTACAATGCTTTAAGAATACAAGTCGTATATCAAATATTTTCTATAAATTTTTAAAGTGGTTTCAGTTGGTAAATCATCAATAGATTAAAAGGGTTGGGATATAAGGTCTATGAAGGAATATTAATTGAATTTAAATTAATTAAATTCAATATTATTAAGCACAGTTTTTAATTAGCATTAAAATGTCCACTTTCTTGAATTTACAAGAAATTAATTCTTCAATTTTTAAGTGGCCAGATCTGCTAGGTTAAAAAATATTATATCATTTAATTGGTTGCAATACCAACACAATCAATGCCTAAACTATTATATCAGTTATTAATTCAGTTAGGTTTAGTTCTTTCAAAATATTTTCTTTACCCATTTTCGAATCAAAATCATCTCGAAATCCAGAAAAAAGTCACAATTTTTTAAGCAAACTTCTGTTAGAAGGATCTCGTATATAATTTGATAAAGTAATTTTACTGCAGTGGAAAACGCAGTTTTTTAAAAAAAACTTGCTATCGCAGGAATTTCCTGAATGGAGATCATTTTCAAAAAGTTCACAGAAAGCAGAATTAAATCAGAACAGACTCACAGGTTTGTTGACGTCTATGAAAGAATAATCCAACATTTAATCTTATGACCGAGCTCTCACATGTGTGAGATGGCTCATAATAGACGATTGACCATTAAAATACAATCACAAAAATATTTAATTAGACACACACATACAAACCATTAACAACTAACACATCAATAATGCATTAGTCGTTGCCTCAGAAGGCTCATTGTTTAAACACTCTTTGTTCACCACACCCCTACTGTCGTTGGCACTGGAACTGAGTGTTCTGCTAGGAAATCAAGCGCCATCCAGTAGTCAAGCCATGTAGTTGTTAGATGGATGATGCTAAATTAATTGGTTGGAAAGGAAGTGGCATTGTGTATGGTGTCTCATGCAACAGCCTCTATATATATATAGGGAGAATAAGAGATATGTAGATAAGCACAGCACAAAATCCAAAGATGAACTGGCAATAACAACAATATTCACGCAAGCAAATATGTCCGTGTGTGTAATTGATTTATCAAAATGCAAGATTAATGTACAATTCAACATAAGAATATGGCCACTGTTTTTGTATATAGCAGGTAATTATAACGAAATTCAGATTTTATTGGAATTTCACAGTCTAATCTTACAAAGGATAAGCATTTTCCTTTATGGAAAGCAGATGTATAATTTATTTTTGTAAAATTAATTATAAAGAAGACCTTATGTTCAACAAACCCTATGCTCTTGGACAAATTACAATGCTTTAAATTACAATGCGCATACCAAATATTTTCTATAAATTTTTAAAATTGGTTTTCAGTGGGTCCTAAGCTGTAAAACATCAATAGATTAAAAATGGTTGGGATATAAGGTCTATTAATTGAATTTAAATTAATTAAATTCAATATTATTAAGCATAGTCTTTAATTATCCTGAAATGTCCACTTTCTTGAATTTACAATAAATTAATTCTTCAATAAAAGTCATTTTATTTCAGATTGTACTGCATAGTTAAGATGATCCATGGTCTTTTTTATCTTTGTCAATTGATTGATCTTTATAATATTATTTGCTATAAACATAATAACAAATAGTGCCAAACAGACGTCTTTTGACGTCAAAAGACGTTTGTTTTAATGAAAGTCGTTCTAATACCAGTCCTCGTTCATCTTTCCCGCTCAATTTTTTTCCTTTTTCTAGCGTGAACACCTATTTGCCAGATGTCACATCCTATTTTAAGTATTTCCAAATACTTTTTCAGTCACCGAATTAGGGCAAATCCTTTTTTGTAAAAAAAAAGTCGTTCTAAAAAAAAAAAAGAACAAAGAACAAAATAATCAAATGCTAGTTCTGCTAGTGCTTCTGCTTCTGCTTCTTCTAGTACAAATGCTAGTACCAATTCCAATAAGTGCGTCGAACTCATTAATCTGACGTCTGCAGACTCTTACATCCTCTAAAAGAATTTGTCATTAGGCTTGTCTAGTCATGTATTCAGAGATTTGTCGTCTGCGAAAAAATTAAAATGGTAACATCTAATAATTCAACATCTGGGAAAAAAAGAAAAACATCTGTTCTTTCCGGGAATCAGATAATCATTAATTTATTGGCCATTTCATGATGCACTCTGATGCTGTGAAAAACAAGTTCGGTCTGTCATGGTGATGAATCTTTCTGGCGTCAAAATTGTCGTTTGGCTTCAGGGTAAGGATTTTATAAACAAGTAATAATAAAAAAAAATTTTAAGTCAATTCCTACTTTTTTTTTCACTAAATTGCAGAAAGTCCTTTATAAATAATTTTCATTCATTTTTTAAGTTTATCTGGCGCCATCTATTGGTAGATACGTGCAACTTAAATCTAAAAAAAAACCAAAATTAATTAATTTAATTTAATTACTGAGTTAATATTTGAAAAACTGTATTAACATCCAGTGTCATCCACTACAAGTTCAAAAAAAATGTATTTGAACGTGAGTGGATGAATAAAAAAAGTATTTTATTAACGATTGAAAATTTGAACAAGATATGTATAGGGTAGAGTGTGAGCTAATAGAAGGAATTGAAAAACAAAATATTTAGACCTCAGTTTAAGTGCTACACTAAATTGTGTTCTAGGTTGCAACTTTGTCTTTAACTGAGTATGTAAACATGGTGTGCCTTTTATGTGTTTGTTTCATGTAGACACTTTGTAGCTTTAAAATATTCTCTTTGGATTGGTTATGTAACCATTCTTTGGATATTTTAATCATTTTCGTCACCATCATCTTCTTCAACAGATTTTTTTGTTGAGCTTTGTTTCCCTTTACTCCCTTAAACACCTGCAAAGCTGTTTTTCCTTTAGATTAAGTAAACTGTATCTTTGCAGTTAAGGAAAATTGTTCTTATTTTAAAAGGTTTTATTGTTTGAACTTTTATTTTTGTTTTTCTTATTCATGCTGCTTGATGTTTAATGTACTACTATTATCTTTTTTTCGTCGATAACAACTTCTTTGTTTGCTTCAAAAGGGTCATTAGCATCCTCAGTATGGAAAATCAATGGCAAAAGATTGGTAAAATGTTGAAATGTTTGAACTGGTAAAATGTTGTATGTGACTTGGAAAGCTTTTGGAAAATACTTGACAATATTCACAAAAATAGCATCAAAGAGATTCTGGATTACTTACTTACTTACTTTCTTCCTTTTATTTTAGAATAATCAGTATTTGAGCGATGTTTACTTTTAAATGGCATCAATCTTCGACAATTGACCCAGGAACTTCATAGTTTTCAAGTTTTCAAAATTGTTTGTAGTTTTAACTTCAGATTCAAAACAAAAAAGTGTAAACGCTCTTTTAAACAAATTGGAACAAAGTGTGTTTGAATTAAAAAGCTCTATCAGGAGACAGAGCTTTTATTTCCTATGAGCTAACAGTTTTTGGACAAATTTCCAACATAAAAGCATTTTTAGCATGAAATTCTCTTGCTTCGATTTCAGCAACTTTGAATAATGACGAGTTGGCGCAGAGAATTAGGAATAAAAGGGCAAAAAATGCCTGTTAACATATCACGTATCAAATTCAATCAGAAATTTAGCAAGGATTTAGTTCTAATTTGCGAGATAATGAGTTGTTTTTCAATAAGTTTTGTAATTCTTGGTCATTTTCCTGTGCCTCTGCACGTTCGTGAAAATTGGAGATTTTATTATTCCATCAATTTCTATTCACTAAAGGGCGTCTGCAGTCATACTTTGAAAACCTTGTGCATGCCTAATGTCTGAAACATAATGGGAAATTAGATTAAATAGCTTAATTGGTGGGGTAAACATTCGTTTGGGTTATAATTAAAAATATAAATTAATCGTTTTTGATCTGTATACATTTGAAAGTTTCTGTTCTCTAACATGTGCTTGAGTTGTTTTTTTATTGTATAATAAATTGAATTAAAAAATTAAGTTGATCATTTTCGTTGATTCTTATTGAGGATCATTATAACTATGAAACAATCAATTTCAACTTCAAGAAAAATATTATTTTATTTCATTTAACGCAGTAGGTTCTATTAGATATATATTTCAAATTTTTAAACAACTAAAAAAAAAAAGGAAGATTATATTTAAGTCTAATATATTTCACATAATATAAAACAATATATTTCACACAAATGTTCACTAACAATTAGGACTTGATGATATATTTGTGTGTTTTTAATTAATTTTCGATGGTAATTAAGAAATACTTTTTCCAACACAGATTGCATATTAAATAAAATATTCTTTTTAGATTATCAAATGTTTTTCATCTCGTGATTATATCAGGGTCTTTTAGTATATATATCTTTCGAAATTCACTTATTAATTATTAATTTACACTTTGGAAAACAAAATTAATTAAATAATTTTTGAAAATGATTTAAATGTTTTTAATCATAAACACTATAAAAAGTAGAGTCGAATAACCAGTGAGGCAAAATCGAGAAGACCAACAAATTTTTCATAGAATAAAACAGATCATTATTCAAAAAAGTCAATGCACTTCAAGATTATAAGACGCACAACATGGAACAAAATAGCAAACAAATATTATCCATTATGTGTATTGTCAAAAAAAATTTGATCAGTCAGATATAGTAGTGGAGTAGCAAAAAATTCTTGATGCAAAAATGGAAAAGAGTATTATAATTGCTTATGAAAACAAATATAATAATTATATATAAGAAAATTTAAGTATTACATTTGGTATTATAGCTGCAAAATCTTTTGTAGAAAATCGGAAAAGTATTTTGAAAGAAAATTATTCTATTTGTTAAACATGAGATTGTGGAATTATGGTACTGGTAGCATATCTTTGAATTTATTCAATGCACTATGAATCAACAATTGAATATTGACAACGTAAAAGAGAAATTGAAATTATCACTCTAAAACTTTGATTTGTTAAGAGACTTCCTTAGGATAACAATCTTGAAATGTTCAGTTCTGTGTAGCTGTACATTCATAAAGAAGTCATTAAAATGTCTCCTCAGGCATAAGATTTGAACCCAATAGGACAGGTTTGTCACGACTGCCTGGCCGAACTTCTAGCCAAAGTAGGGAATGGGAACTCTGATATATGTGTTTTACAAAGAAAGAGAAAATGAATAAGGTCCATCTACTTGTTTGCTTGGGACTAGATTCTAACTTACAATAGAATGGTGATTTGTTTATTGGACGGCCAGAAAAAAAACACGTCCTGATCAGATGGACTTTTATACGGTGCTTCTAGCGTTTTAAATTTTTATCCTTAAAACATTTAACTGTTTTTAAGGCCTTTCGGTCGTTTTTGTTAAGAATTTCTGGTATTTTTCCTTTGTTTTGTTTTGTTTCTACAGTAAATGACCAAATTTGTATGGATTGAATTCCAATAAAATCGTAGGTAATAACAACAACAGGACATATTTGAAAACAGAATTTAGTAACAGAAGTATATATATCCCTACTATAACTCCTCCATCGCCATGATTAACGAATGAAAGAAAACATTTTTTTTTAATTCTGTTCATTTTCTTCAAACATTTTGCAACCAGGACCTATAAATTTCCTAAATTTGTTTTCTTTAGGAACTATAACACTTCAAAAGCAGTCTTTCGTGTTTATAGAAGATGAAATTAATTCATCTTAAATTTAAAACGATTATCTGCTTACATTTCCCTAAACAATATTAATTTCAGGAAACCTCAACTATCGTCTATCTCGAGATAAGTAATTAAAATTTTCCGAAAAAAAGTTTTTTTTCCTTATACTGTGCACAATAGAAAACTTTTCCGTCTTCACGGGAAAGAAAACTTTTTCATTGTTTTTATATTTTGTTGTTACATTTCTAATTATAACTTTTGGAATATCTGTGACTATCAAAAAGAAGAATCGTTTTAAGATACAAGCTCTTATTCTTTTAAGTTAAATATGTATAAATCTTCTTATAAATTTCATTGATTACTGACAGAATATCGAAGTGTTCAATTTTTTTTTTTTTTTTTTTTTTTTTTTTTTGCATATGCATTCTCAATGTTATGATAGAAAGTTTAATATAATCCACCAATCTATGGTGTAGAAATATAGCAAGTGGCAAAGCCATACGAATTCATGCACAAAGGTGTAATAGGGGGTAAATGTAATTTTGGGAAGAGTTTATTTGTGATAAAAATAATCTTTATTTCAATAATAGTAATTTCAAATCACATAAAAGGAATTCAAAATTAGATGAATGAATTCCTTTTAATTATTTTTCTTTTTACTGTCAAAATTGCATTGCATCTCATATGTCTGACTGACACTCCTAAAAAATAATCGTTTTCTGTTTCAGCCTTTAAATCAATTTTTTACCTATCCGCTAAATAGCTGGAAGAAATATTATCCATTTTTCTTGATACAATTTTTGTAATTATTCTTTCATAATATCGTAAGTGTGGCAAAAAAAAAAAAAATTATAGAAATTTTATGTTTTATAAATTATTATCTTGAAGCGCAAAAATATTGAAAACAAATTAAATTCCGTTCGGATAAAAATAATATGTTTTTCTAAAATATTTTTGTTTTTACTTTTGATTGTATTTAAACTTTTATTTCAAGCGATGGCTAGGTTTATGCAAAAATTATTCCTAGCTATTTTTTTGCATTTTTTCAATAAAAAATGGATTCATCAAAAGATAAGTAAAGTTGTAAATTTTTTCAAGATTACAACTATTTGAAACTTGCTTTTAACTTTATATATTTATATATATTTAATTTAATTTATTAAATCATCTATCCATACTGATATTCAAAATTAAGGCATATGTTATTGCATATTTTCAGGTATCCGTTCTTTTGACTGTGGCAGTAGTAGTGGTATTGGTTGTTACTGTCGTGTGTGTAGTCCAATGGAAAAAATATCAAAATTCCCCTGATGCTCCCAATGCCAGGACTTCTCCGTGGTTCTTTTTCTGTCCACAGCGCAGAAGAAACAGGCTTCTGAGGAGCGCATTCCCTGTACCCATCCCAAATGGTTGTGAATCACAACTACTGCAAAGAGAACAGCGACAACAAAGAATTCAATATCGGTGAGTCAAATCTCCTACTATAAATAATACATGAGGTCTTAGAGACACATGGGACAAATGCAATGTTCAATTCCCTGAACATTTTAAACTGAGAGATATTGGCTGTTTTATTTATTTAAATCTTTAATAGTACTGTAGTAGAATAACGCAAACGTAAATTAAGTACAGATAATTGTAAAAATTAAAATTTTATTTTTATATCTGCTCATATTTTTTTTTCTATTTTTCTTCCAAAAAATAAAATTTTCATCATTTATTTTTCTGATATTTCAGTTCAATATCTATACTGTGTTCATTCTTCAGACACTTTAAGTAAAAATTTACACTTTTATAACTTAATACTTAAATTGTAACAAAAGTATTATTTGCATAATTCAAGTCGCTTTATTTATTCGCCTTATAGGTACAACCTGCTGCAATAAATTAGCCGACATATTAATACTCAAACAAATATCTAACATCACGCACTTTTTATTTATTGATCTTGATTAAGCCATAATAGTTGGTGCTTTTCAGTTTTTATTGGTATAAGAAATATTGTTCATAATATTCATTAAGAGAAAAACAACTTAAATTCGCTCACAAATTTCCATTTATCGTTTATAAACATTTTGTTTTCATTGAAAATAAATGCCTAAAGACCATATTGATATGTATTTTCAGACTGGACAAATCATTAAGTCTGTTTAAATGTAAATAGACGTTCAATAGAATCAGGAGTGACTGAACATTATTGTATAATAGCCTATATTTTTTTCTTAATTATTGAACATAGTTATTATAGTAAGAAAATTAACGAAATTCAATAACTACAACTAATTTAAGAAACCGAAAATCAATTTATTATAAACATCAACCAAATCCAAAAGCCACAACAGTATTTCAATATAATCACAATTTTTCAGTTAAATGAACTCCCATCTACATCATTTGATTAATACGAGTAATATAATTTATTAAATTATCATCTCGAATTTGCCCACATAACTGCATTTTCTTCACATACATTTTCCACGATGCCATTTAAAATCATGATTCCTCCAGGTTATTTTTACAGATAAATCTTAATTGCCAGTGGGAGTCGATGTCGAGAGTAAGGAGTTTGGGGTCGATCATTTTGAAGGAATCAGTAGTCTGTTTAAAATCCGACTCTTTTATAAAAATAATTTTTATTTTTCTAAAATTTCTAGAAACTAAGGTTAAAATTAAATGTTAAGGTGGCAATTCAATCGTATTCTTTAGTAGTATAACCAGTAGCAAAGACAGTTACTGATTTAAGAGCATATTAAGTAAGTGGTAAGAGATTTATCTCAGCTCTGCGGCTGATAAAAAAGCTATCTTGGATCAACAAAGAAATAAGATCTTATAGAATTATATTTTCTCAATAATAAAAAATAATTTTTAAGTGTATATAGATTATATTTTTATTGAAAAGTAAAATAAATTATTCTTTATGAATTCGAATAAGAGTAAAATAAATAAGGAGCGAAAAAGGGGTTAATAACTTCGCTTAACTAGAAAATATCAATATAAACAGCTTTGTTCACGTTGCATTTGTTTGACATAAAAATTAGAATTAACGCTTTATTATATAAATACCTAAATAATTATGATACAAAATTTACAAATTTATTTTCCAATACTTTTATGTGGATATTCAATCAATAACACCAATCGTTAAAATTTGCGAAACAACGTTAATATACTGGTCTCCAAAAATCGAGAAAAATCAGAAATTTTTATTGCAAAACTTTTATTTATTAGAATTTAATGAAATTTAAAAAATCAATAATCAGATAGTGCTCCACAAACACGGATATTTGCTTATAGCTTAGGCTTATTTGCTTGAAAAATATGCTAAATGTAAAACATACCAAAAAATAGTGTATATTTGCTCAATACGGGATCAATTTCAAAATGATGTTCAGTCAACTCTAGCAAACACAACATCGATGCTTTAGGCACAAAAGGTTGTTTGTGTTTATTAACTGGCAACTCTAACAACAAAAATTAAGGCTGCCAACGATGTTAAGACAGTTTAAAAACCCTAAATATTTACAAAGAGCGGGTTAAGTGCAGCAATATGTCACAATCAATCACTCCAAGCATTTTTAAACGGGTTCAATTCAGAGAATCCCTGACCCATACATATTCTCTCATAAATTTCCTCATGACACTAACCCTGCACCAATTAGTACTGAATTATTGTCTTTTAAATTGAGTAGTCATCAATTATACTTTTGCAAGGATGAGAATATCGGCTCTATATAATTTAGCAGTAGTGGTGCTTCTTAAGACGGTAAACTGATCAGTGTGGTCATCTAAAGAGATATCTGCCCACCCACATTTGCTGATCCCTCCCTCCGTCTTCCTCAAATTTCTCTATTTTATGAATATAGCTGGGTTTCCCAGTTCTTACCAGAGTAATAGTCTTCTTGAGTTAATTTACAATCAAAATCTGAACTCATAGGGCCTGAATGGCCGAGTGGCTAGCGTTCTGACGCTCGGTACCACAGGTTTCGGGTTCGAGTCCCGGCGGTGCCATGGATGTTTGTGGTTCGGAATCCACTTTAAACCGTAGGTCCCGTTATAACAGGATCGTAGAGCGTTGCGGAGGTATTGTTACTACGCAGCCGTAGCTTATCTTCAAGCTACACGCATCTCTCCTGCGTAGTGCTAAGTGAGTAACATCGGTACAGCGCTTGCCTTAAGGCATCTAAGACAATTGTGTAAGTGTTTTGCCAGCTACATTAGAGCAAAGAAATCTGAACTCACTCACATGTCTAATTTAGCCTTATATTCGGTGATGTTTTATGCTGAACGTCTTGCATACAATTCTACTTCTTCTTTCTGTGCACATTTAATCTGATACCAACCCTCCAGTAACTGCTGCAACAAAAAATTTCAAAATGAGTTGTAGTGATATGTGACAATCAATACCTAAACATTTTCAATCAGGTTCAAAGTCCAGATAATTGGTGAACAATATATTGCAAACAGCAATTATCTGCGATACTTGCCATAGGTTTTCCTCGATCATACCAGAAGTTGGTTATCTTCTTAAAAATTCATTCCACAATCTATTAATTGCTGAATATTTTACATTCTACCATATTGCTAAATATTGCCTCTGAACTCCTTTTATTCATCTAATGGTTCGGTATTGTAATTCTTCAGATAAATTTCAAAATTTCAGTACTCAGTTTCTACTTTTAAATCTTGTTTTCCGAATGTCCATTGATTGAACAGAAGTTCCAATTAATTTACATAGCATATTCTGAAGCAGCATTACTTTTTTACGTACATTGCAAAATGTTGATGAAATTATATTGGCCGTGCAATCGCAATCGAAATTTCCCTAATTTTTGGAAACCAATGTACCAAAAATTATTATATAATTCATTATTTATATTAAATTTAAATAATTAAAATGAATATTTTCATTATTAAATTACAAACTTTACTTTCACAATAATAACTTTATCATCTCTAAATTTATTATTAAATCACTTTTTATAAGCATTATATACTTTATTTCTTTAAAATGAAACACTTTTGTCAGCATATGACTTTGCCTGAAATTAATTTTAATTTATCTGCATCATTTCATCTTATCAATTTGGTATTTGATAAGATGAAATGTTACAATGATTTGTACAGGAAATTAAATTTTAGATTGATTTTTAAAGATATAAAAAACATTAGTAAAATTAAAACATTTTTTTTATTTCCCAATTTCGAAACTTTTTCTTGTTATGATCAATTTAACAAAGAGTACATCTTAAATATTATTTCTTTAAAAAATTATTCGCATCTAAGCATTCAAATATATTAAGATAGAAAGGAAAAATTATCTATTCATAAGATTAACTCTCTTCGGTAATTGTTCTTAAGGGAAACAATTTTAGAATTCAAATTCGTTTTCTATGTTGTTCGTTCTTTATTTTAACCAAAACTATTCTTCATGATGTAGGGATCTGTTTTTAAAAATGTGATTACCAAAGAAAATTTGTAAGCTTTTTAATAATCATCATTTAACAAAAAGCGATAAAATACAATCAGACTAATGTTCCTTAGAGAGACACTTTGAATTAAGTTAAATGTCTTCCGTCCCGTTTGAAATTATATGGTGCAAAAATTCTAAAGGCATACTCCAAAAATAAGGTAATTTAACTATCAATAAAATTAGGTATAAACTTCTTAACTATTCACTTAACTAAAATAATGTTATTAATTTAAAACCTGTGATTAAATAGGAGTTAAAAACAAAACCAAGTAATATACACATTTATAGTCTAGTGCATTTAAAAGAAACGATACAATAATATGGGTAAAAAAAGCTTTTCCTCATAACTTTTTACCTCCTATTAATCTATTGTTCTATTATCTCCTACTATTTTAACTTAATCTTGAAACATACCAAAAGAAGGTGTGCTTTAAAAGTCATGTTGAATTAAGAAATAGAAATTCAATATTTAAAACTCTTATTGAATGAATAAAGAAATAATAAAAGAAGAAATAACTTTATAAAATTAATATTTAAATGACAATAAATAAAAAGTTAACATTGGATTTTAAAATAACCAAATATGACATAATTTTAGAATGTGCAGATATTTAAGATATAAGATCTTCCAAAAACAACTGATATCAAAGATGAAGGTTATATTGCATTCCAATCGTAAACGGCTATTATTAGTCTTATTTTTCCAATTTTGGATGATTGTCTTCTTCTTCATTGGCTTAGAGGACCCACGGTATTCAAGGCCGTCTGCTTTTCTGGCAGATTTCGAGACATGAGATGTTTACAGGTAGGGTTGTCAGCCTACGTTTAATGCTCTACAGTCATATTAGATCGGCACCTATGGTTTCAAGTGGATTCCGAACCACTACAAACATCCACGGCGCCTGCCAGTACTCCAAACCGAAACCTGTAATACTCAAAACAATTGTGGCAAGCGAAGTTATTCTTAAAATCTTTACAGAACAGAATCACTATTTCTATATATCAACAACTATTCATGGGTCAAATGTGTGAAAATGAGATTTCTGATGAAGAAAATATATGAATATTGAAAACTATTAAATAGTAAATAGAAAACAAAAAAACACATATTTAATCCGTATTTACCGAAGGAAGACTTTCGATAAATCGTATTTACTATGTTTTAAATACTAAAAAGAAATTAAGTTTGAGTACCATACTAAACAAGCTTGAGTTCCATACTAAACAGGCTGTCAGAAGTTCACAATATAATACTTGGTACATATTAAGAATTGTATTCGAATTTTATATTATAAATAGAAAATGCAATAAACATTTTGATAAATATTTTCATAGGTTTGCAATTCAGTATTTTTCTTTCAAATTATTTTTTTTATCTACATTCCTGTTTACTTCTCAATTTTCTATAAAACTCTTAAAAATATTTCGAAAACTTTAGTATCGTTACAAATAAGAAGAAAGGTTGTTTTTCAGTATACGTTAAAAAAAACATTTTCTTAAAAAAACTTACTTATTTAAATAATGAAAATATTTCTCACTTATTTTTTTGTACTTCCTACTCAAATATTTTCAATATTGTACCGTTTTCAATTTTTTTTGAATATCGAAAGTTGTTTATTGTTACAATTCTTTACGAATATAAGTCGAATATTTATTTATTGGAAAGTGAAGTATTTGTTCAGAAGGAAAGATTAATATTTGCTAGAAAGAGACTCTAATAAGAATGAGAAAAGATTCAATAGCTTTTTCAGACAGAAACTCTATTGAAATGCATCATTGTTTGAGTTTTGCCATTGGGAAACGATGAAAATTAAATAGTTTTCACAGTTGAAAGGAAATATGAAAATTGTAAAACTATTGTTCAAAACAGTTAAGTATATTACTGTGTCCAAAAGTAAACCAAACCAATTTCAATTTAAATTTCCCGGGCATATGGTATTTCAATTTTTTTTTTTTTTTAGGTTGCTGGCACTGTCCTTGAACATCTGTGTGAAATTTGACTTAAAAATATTTATTATTGTTTGAGTTACGCTTGGCTTTGAGAGACGGTAAAACTGATTACGGCGATTTTTGAAATGTATCTTCAATTGATTTAAAACGGTGTCCTCGGAGTGGTTTTTTTTTTAGTTTAAAAATAGGCAAAAGTAGCACGATGCTAAATCAGGTGAATACGGTGGTTGTGGAACGATATGGCTTTCATTTTTGGCGAAAAATCACGAAGAATCAATGCAGTGTGAACTGGCGCATTCAGTGTTTTCAGTACCAATCATGATTTGGCGCGTTTGAGGCCCAAAATAGAATTGACCGATTCTTTTTGAAATTCCAACATCATTAGTAAGGTCTCTAATTGTAAATGGACGGTTTTCAAGCACCAAATCTTTAATTATTTTGGACGTGAGCTTCGTCGGTTCAGGTTAGTGGTCGACCAGAACGCTGTTCGTCTTCAACGCGTTCTCTGTCTTCTTTGAATTGTTTTAACCACTTCTAAACATTTATTTCCTTTATAAGAATGCTCACTGAATACCTTCTACAACATTATATATGTTTCCGCAAACATAATTTCACGCAACTTTTGCACAATTAATTCAGACATTTCAAAAAACGCCGGAATCACTTTTAGCATCTCATAGCTCAAACACCAATGAATATTTTGACGTAAAATTTCCCACGGTTGTCAGGACAGTGGCAACAACCTAAAAAAAAAAAAAAAAATTTAAATTTAAATTTCCCCGCCATATGGTATTTCAAACTGGTCTTACTTTTAGGACACAGTAGTTTTTAGTTATAACTGTTAGGACACAAAATATTACTGCATAATATAAATATGACGTTAACTTTCTGTCAGACAACTTATAAAAAGGGAATTTTGTATTTTTTTAATACAAATCTCAAAAATTTAAGTTTTTAAGAAATGTTTTGAAATTCTAAAAATACAATAAAATGTAAGAAAACGATTTGTTAAAATCGCTCTTCTGAATTTTAAATTATTTAGGAATAAAGTAAAATAATAAAAATGTAAAATAAATGTATTAATAAATGTAAATGAATGTGGAAATTAATGCTATGATATTTTACATTGTAATAAAATAAATTATCATTTGTCGTCATTCAAATAAAGCAAGGTACGATGATTTTATGCATAAGAGTGCAATAATCATTGTTACCACAGGACCAACTGAAATCTTTTAAGTATGAAAAAAAACGAAATTATTAAAATATTTTTTAGAGTTGTGAATTCTATATAATAATGATAATGATAATTAATTATAATAATGATGATCCGTTTACGAATGTTTATTAGTTAAAGGGTTATGTGTGTATATACATGGGGCCTGTTGGTAAGTGGCTAGATCTCTGGCACTCGGCATCAAAAGATTTCGGGTTCGAGGTTCAGTGATGCCATTTATTCTAATAGTGCTTCAAATTCATTTTACATTATAGTTCTTGACTAATAAGACTGTTAGGCGTAGGGATGACAACCCTACCCCATAAAAAGAAAGCATTTCTTGTCTCGAAATCTGCCAGTAGACAGATTGCCTTGCCCCTACCCCATGGGGCTCTTGCACCAATGAAGAACGATATATATATAATGCATATTTGTGTTGTAAGTTCTAATTACATTAAATAAATAATGTGCTTTAACATCGTGGCATAGGATCATTTCTAACCATCTGTATTGTAACTACATATAATAAAAACACTTTGAACTTCTTCATTACTTAAAAATAAATCTCTACAAAATGCAAACTACTATGAAATTACATAAGGATTGAAATAATATATAATAATTAAGTCTTGATATAATTTGTTACAAATATTTTTTAAGTAAAAGAAATAATGTTTAATACAAATTTCTACTAAAGCAGTCTTCTGTTATATTTCCAGAAATCCATCACATCGCTAAGAGAAAAGATTAGTTTTGTCCAAACGCTTGGAGAAGGAGCATTTGGCAGAGTATTCCTCGGCACTGTTGATTACCTGACCCCAGATGAACCCACTACTTTAGTTGCAGTGAAAACGTTAAAAGATACTAACTTTAGTGACGCTAAGGTAGACTTTGAAAGAGAAGCTGAACTTCTAACTAACATGCAGCACGACAACATAATCAAATTCTATGGCGTATCGACTGATGGTGAAGCACCTATGATGATTTTTTGAATATATGGAACATGGAGATTTGAACAATTTTTTGAGGTGTAAAGTATTCAAAGTCAATTATCATTTCTTCATTGCATTAACATCGTTTAGAAATTTCATATACAACTTTAATTAAGTATTGGTTTATATTAGTGAAATTTGAAAAATCTTTTATACAATGTGATAAAATAAAAAAGATTAACTTTATAAAGACTTTGCGTTTTAATTTAAATAACTCTAAAATCAGAAATTAATAAAACAAGTGATATATAAAAAAACAAATTAGTCAATTCTACTTTTTTTCACTATATTGCAGAAAGTCCTTTATAAATAATTTTTCATTCATTTTTTAAGTTTATCTGGCGCCATCTATTGGTAGATAAATGCAACTTAAATCTAAATAGCTAAAATTAATTAATTAAATTTAATTAATGAACTAATATTTAAAAAAAACTGTATTAACATCCAGTGTTCTCCACTACAATTTAAAAAAAAGAATTTGAACTTGAGTGGAGGAATACAAAGTATTTTATAAACGATTGAAAATTTGAACAAGATATATACAGGGAAAATGTGAACTAATAGAAGGAATTTGAAATAAAAGAACAGCAATTTGAAGCTAACACTTCCAACAACATTTCTGTCAAATCTTTCTTCTGTGCTTAACTATCAAATAACACTTCACAATCTATTGATCTGAGTTTTTCGCAAAAAAATATCAAACTTTTCAGAAAATATCCATAATATTAAAAATGCTTTCAGTATATCGGGAAAATATTGTGATCGTGAATTCAAGAAATTTAATATAAACTAATGTTATATTCCTTGGTCATTATCATCGTTTTTAAGTGTGAAAAATAAATTATTTTTAATTTTTATTTTACGGAGAATTAATAACGAATATTTTAGAATAATCTTACGAAATTTCTTTAAAACTTATTCCTAAATAATTTGTTTGTCAATTTTATGTTAGTAGTTTTTATTATTATTTTTTGAATTAATTGCTTTACTTGGTTTATTATTTAAAATGAGTTTTTTTCCTGAAAAATAATGCACCAAATACACCCTGTAATCGAAAAGATTTAAAATATCGCCAAAGATTATGCGTGACAGTAATTCTTGAAGCTTTGACAATTTGTCGACTGTTGATCTTTCTCGTATTTGCTGCAAAATGTTAGAAGAGAAGGATACAAGAGTGTTAATTTGAAAGTTTAAAGCAAAAAAAATGTTTTTGTATGTTCAGGATCATTCAATGAGTTCTATACAAAAGGCTAACGCAGTCAGTCAATTGGGTATCTGCTTTCATGCAGGAAACATGCAATTTGATCTGTGAATCTTTTAAGTTTACTTTTCTCATTTCTCGTTTGAATCTGCACAGTTTTAATAAAGCTATGTGTTTTAAATAAACTATGTTTAAAAATTCGGGGCCGAATGGATGCGCTCTGGCGTTCGGTACCACAGGTATCGGGTTCAAATCCCGGCTTTGCCCATGGGTGTTGTAGTGGTTCGGAATCCACTTTAAACCGTAGGTCCCGGTCCTAATAGGATCGTAGAGCGCTGCCGGAGGCATTGTTACTCCGCGTCCGTGGCCCACCATCAAGTGACACGCGCCCCTGGGTAATGCAAAGGGAGTGAGAACATCGTGCAGCCCTTATGGCGAAAGATCACGGTCTATTGGCCAGCTGCATTAGAAGAAAAAAAAAAATATTTAAAAATTCCGTGCAAAACCAAAAAATATATGAAATAATTTAAAAATTTAATACAAAAATTAAGACCGTATTTCGGTTAAAATGCAGAATAAAAGGAATTCTGATGATTTTAAGAAATCTAGGTAAGTTTACTTGTTTTAAATCATTAATTCATTATTAAAATTAATATCATTTTTGACAAAGAACATATTAAACATTATTCAACAGAGATATTGAATAAAGTTCTGTGTCTGAGAACATTTAATAAACTATATTGTTATGAAGGATAATGAAAAAAATATATGTATTCGTTTAACACGCTTCATTTCTATTTCAGAGACCGTTCACCAAACACTGAGAATTCGGATACGGCAGGGCACAAAACGCGAACCTTTCTATTCCAGATTTAATTCATGTTTCCTGTCAAATCGCTGAGGAATGGATTACCTTGCCAGTCAGCATTTTGTGCACAGAGATTTGGCGACTCGAAATTGTCTGGTTGCTGGGACAATCTGATTGTGAAGATTGAGATTTGAATGTCTAGAGATGTCTATAGCACAGACTATTATAGAGTATGGCAATACATTTTTTCAAATCTCTCATTTTTTGAAAAAAAAAAAAAAAAGAGAGAAAATGTTAAAGAACTTTAATGTAATCTATTTCAAGATAATCAAACTGTTTTCGAATGGAGAGCACATTGACTCTGAGCGTTTGCGCCATCACAGAAAAATATGCAGTAAATTTGATCCTAGGGACCATAAGACATCTGTTCTAATGCACCCATATTTTCTCCCTAATTTGTTGCGAAATTCTTCCGAGGTATTATCGGAGCTTTCAAACGTTCCCCTCTAGTTCAATAAAAGATTCTTCTGATCTATAGATTAAAACAAGCTCATCTCCTGCTTAAACATGGAAGCTTTAGATGCAACTTCTTTTATTAGATTTTTCGAAACTAATAATCTTAAGTCTGAGATTCAACGCCCAACACTCGACAAAAATTAGTAAAAACATTAATTAGTTGAAGTATTTTTTACTGTCAATTCTATTATTCAACACAATTAAAACAATAACTTATTATGAATTAAAAATCATATAAAAATAGATCCTATAAAAATACTAGAAATTATAATTGTTTATTAATGTCCTTTAAAAATTAGTAAACTGTCCCGTGTTGGTCCGGGTTAGAATATCCCCACACTGTAGCCCATGCATGTCGTAAAAGGCGACTAAAATGGGTACCCAGTGCTCTGGAGCTATAACCGGATGGGGTAAAGTCACACCGCTTCCTTTGGGTGCTCCATGTCTTTGTGCCAAAAAGGTCAAAGAACAAAAAAGAAACTGCATTTTATTACTTTTATCATGACTCTTCGTTTAAGACACGATTTCAGGGACTTGGTCTCGATGTTTTTGTCAACCAATGAGATAAAAAACATATTAATAAACTAAAAAAAGCACTAAGTTAAATACAAACATTCTTATCAGGTTTACTTTTTTTTAAAATCTGCAAAATATTTATCATATCTAAGGAAAATCTTCTTTGGGCTCGACGAGGGACTCTATAAAACCACTGTTTACTTTCTGAACGATGTTCTCTGAAAATTATGCAGCAAAATATGAGGACATTGTAATTTGTGTCTAACGAAGCACCTTGGATAAATAACTTAAACTTAATCAATTTTGGTCAAACTTAGTTCATATTTTCTGAGCTAGTGGCAAATGCCCACAGATCAACATGATCTCTCCATCGAAAACAATTTTATTTTCTTAAAATAGATTACCTTAAAGTCCTTTAATATTGTATTTTTTTTTTTAATGAAAAATGAAATTTATTTTTATAGTTAAAAACAGCAAAACTTCATTTTTAATAAAGATAAAAATATGATGAATACAAGTGCATGCCATTCTTATTTTCTTTTTTTCAAATATTCTTAAAATAATAGTAACATTTATGACTTTAATAATTTAAGAATAATAAGAAAATTCAACTTTTAAAGTTCAATGTAACGCATGAACAAATAAAATTAAACAAAAATATATTAGTAAATTAATTAGTCCAAAACAATTATAAACGATCGCTTTGAATATATTGAATATAATACTGTTTAAATATGCAAAATTATTCTTTTTTAAAAAACAAAGTTCTTCAAAAAATAAAATTGCATATAGTAAAATCATATTAATGGATTTTGACATTTCATTACTTGCATGCAATATTTTTTTATTAGTAAATTTAAATTTTAATGAAAAGCAAAGTATCTATGAGGATTAAAAAAATATTGCCATTTTATTTTAATATTTTATTTTTATCTAATATTTAATTTGCATTGCGGTAAAAAAAAGCTAATTTCTCTTTGTACACAGGCAAATCATTTAATTTATTTCAATGGCTGATTTCAAATTATTAATTTTTTAATTTAAATATATGGTGAATTTACATCAAGCATTTTTCAATACAATAACCATAATTTTAAAGAATGTTGGGAAGCTAAAGGAAGCATAGAGAAATATTTTTAGCTGTCGGAAAGAATTATGAGTCAAATGATTTTCAGTGAGAGTTTTCAGAGAATATGCATATGCCCTATGTATAACTTAATGCAGGAATTATAAAACAAAAATTAAAATGCTTTCATTAAATTGTTCACCATAAAAAAAAAAAATTGGAAATTTGAAGTTGTTGAGCATATTTTTCGAGATAAATTCAATTAAATTATATTTTTATAAATTTTATAGTTTAATACAATGAAAATGTATCAACATAGAATGCAAAAAAAGGAACAAATAGCATTTTTAGGGATATCCTAGATGTGTTCCAGTAATTTTCAAGTATTTATTAAAAATTAATAATTTTTTTATATAAAATCAAATTTGAAAATTATTCATTATTCTGTTATTTTACAGCAGTTCCATTTTTAAGGCTATCTATATATTGTCTGTATTATAGTATAAATTCATTATATCATATATAATCATATCATGTACATTCATTATTATAGTATAAATTCGCAGTGAAAATATTGTTTAATTTCTTTTGATCCATTCTTAATATTATAATAAAAACTGTTTTTCCCCATAGTGCCTCCATTTTTCTACGTGCATACGGTTATCATGTTCAGCATATCAATTTCATATATAGCATATCAATTCAGCATATCAAGAAACATAAGCCCCTTTATTTCCTATGCTTATGCAATCCATCCACCTACGTGGGCGTCATTTGTTATCATAAGTATCTTATCTCAAATCACAATCTTTATAGATGATTTATCACTGATTTGATGCATCTTTTTTCTGAAGGTTGGGAGACATAACATGTTGCCTATCCGATGGATGGCTCCTGAAAGTATTCTTTACAGGAAATTTACTATAGAATCAGATATTTGGAGTTTCGGGGTTGTCTTTGGGAGATTTTTCTCTTTTGGGGAAACAACCATGGTAGGGAGTTATCTAATCATGAGGTAGTAAAACGTTCATAATACATCATTTTACAATCAACGATTAATGTAAAATTAATCATTCTTTTCAACGTAATTTGCAATTGATGTATAATTTGTAATACTATTTTTCCCCGGAAAATTCTTGGAAAACTGCCAATAAAGCCATTTTCGAAAAATAAACTAGAATTTCGGTGGGCATGATTTTCTCAAAAGTATATTATAAATCTCAAAAACGTTATTGATATTAGTTCCTTCTTATGTCATAAAATAATATAAACTACATATATAACAAAAATATTCCCTTTTTATATTTTTTACTTTTATTTTTTCTATACAAATTATGTATAATTATGTATTAAATTATGTTCATTTCCCTAAAGTTGAAGAGTGGTATACAGAAATATTCGTTATACGGAATAAGTACAGAAGAATTACTGGGGATATTTATAATCTCTGACGGAACTAATGGAAAATTTGTGCATACTTTTCACGATGAGGTTAAGACTCTATATTAAATATATTAGTGTGGAATACAGCATTAGAGTGTACAGTACAGCATACTAAATTTACAGTAAAGGAGAAAATTTTTAAAATTTTAAACTAGAGTCACAGTAAGAAATAAATTTTGAAAAAACATTTAAAAATATGTTCACCTTTAAAAATTGTAATCATCATGCTTCTTTGTTCAAATTTAGAAAAATATTTTTTTTAGAAAAACTGAATGTTTAAATACCAACAGGTGATATAATTTGGGGTCTTTTTGTTAGTAGAACTAGACTTATTCAACATTAAACAGGGCACAACGTCTTACACTGCATCTGTATAGTGCCACTTCAGGTTGGAACGAACTCATTCAGAAATAGGATCTGTTGAGTTTAGCTGCCTGACATAAGCTGGGCAGAAAAGAACTGGCGATCTAGATTCACTGTGAATCCACATTCTCGGCATAACACAGAAACTTTCATGTCTGCTCCATCTGTGGATGCCTGATGGCAGTTGGCTAGCTCTCTGTTAGTTGGTATCACAGGCTTCAAGGTTCAAATCCCTGACGGTGGTATGGATGTTTATAAGTGATTCGGAATCCATGTTAAACTGTAGGTCCCACTAATTAGATTAAAGTGTGCACAAAGGGACTGTAGAGTGGCAAACAAAACCACCTGTGGGTTTCAAAAGCTTTCTCTCAATGTCTAAACACGATTCTCTATTCAACTGTTCATAAATAGGCAACATAAATTTGTTAAATATATGCTAATAAATATAACAGCTTAATATAATGTCTTATTTTTAAATTATACCACAAAATGAGTTAAAAAAAAAAAAAATGAAAGAAAATACTTTACTTTTGGAAACTATTTCAGGTGATTCAGCAAGTGACGTCTGAAAAATACTGCCCCGCCCACCAAGTTGTCCAGAGGACATCTATCACGTAATGCTCCAGTGCTGGAAAACTCGTCCACAGGAGAGAACGCCCATGAAAATCATTCACACCCAATTGCAACTGTTGACCACCTCCAGAGACACAGAATACTTGGAGGTAGTTGACTGACATATGCTTTCAGGGCATCTTTACAAAATGCCGACCATAATATGCGAGATGGAAACTCAGCATTAATTCATTGAACGTCCTTTGAAGATAAACATTATGACATTCAAAAAATGCATGGAAACGACTGTACTTAACTATTATACGTATTTGACAGTTGTTGGTATTATTTATATAAGATTTCGTTCATATCCATTTTCTGTGTCATAAACTGATTTTTATTCATCTAGCAATTAGTCTAGATGGAGAACTGTATTCATATCCTTCTGATGTGTAGAATAGATTCAACTTTATCTGTGTGAGAGATTTTGCTCTAATAGAAAAAAAAAAAAGTGTTTAATTTAAAAAAAGTTTTTGTCTTGTTCAATAAGAATTGAGAAATGATTTAAATATCTGCATCCTATTATATTCAATCAATTTCAACATATTAAAAAAATATCATATTCTTGGGAATTTTATCATATATATCATATTCTAATGAAATGATCATATCCTGAAAATTAAATTTTATAAATCAATATACTGGATTAAAATAATTAAATAAGCGCATTTGTTATTATTTTCTTCTCTGAAAATTTTTATTAAAAATTATATATATTTTTTTAAAAAATTGTTCTTAGAAATTTTTGACCACAACGAATATAATGATTAATTAAATAAAGAAAAAGATTTATTTATAATTAGAAGAAGATTATATGTATTCTTTTAAAAAATTGATAAACAAATATGGTTTTGAATATATGAAATTTTCATATTTAAATATTAATAACTTTTCTTAAATGTATTTTCTAAGAAGATGGCCTTCATAAATTTATGCATAAGAATTAATCTGTATATACATTTATAATCTATATATCTATCTACAATCTGCATATTAATCTATAATCTATTGATTCATCTGTAAAATATATTCTCGTTTAAAAATAACACTCTTTTACAAGAAATTTTTGTCCAATATTTCTTAATATATTACAAACGAAGAAGTTTCATCGTGGCTTAGATATAGTTAACATTCTTTTTTTATTGTTAAAAGATTTTAACAAAATTGATGAATTAGAGTTAAGAAAAAAGTTTGTGTATTATATGTTATCATCGCAATCTATCAGATTTTAAGCGATTAGAGCAATCTCAATTACAAAATAATAATATGTATCTACAATTTAATCATGTAAAAAAATTAAAAATAATAAAATACAGGAAACCAAACAATAAATAAATCATAACTATCAATCGACAGAAATGTTCAATTAGAATAATAATAAGTTTAATTAAGTTTTACATATGCTGAATTTATGTGAAGTTAAAAAAATAATGCATCTGTAAATGCCAGAGTTGAATTTAATAGATCTAACTCTGTGCTGGAAAAATTGAATTTTTTTAACAGGCGTTAAAATCAACTGCTAATACCAACTCTTGTTTTCTGAATAGTTGAATAGACTGGCGTTAAACTCCACCTAGCGCCAAGTAGGTCCTAGCGCGTACTGCTAAATATCTGCTTAAATCAACTACTAAAATAAAAAACAAATACAATTCCTATTACGAATGTTAAAAATTGTAGTAATGAAGAAAACTATTTGTTAAATGGAATAAAACTGAAATTAAATATTCTATGCATATCAAGATGAAAGTTAACATGAAAACAAGTTAGCTTAAAGCATGATTTTGAAAATTTATTTATGGTATTGGCAAATTGGATTTTTCAATTTGATATAAGAAATACATATTTAAATGCATTTTAAGGTCATATATTACTTGATATTAATAATAGTTTCAATTACGTTAATTGTAGTCACTTTTAAAAATTCTACACGTTACGTTTTGTATCCTAGGTTTAAACCGCCTAGAAATGCAGTTCTATAAAAAAAAAAAAAAACAGTCGATAAAAACTCATTTCAGCTTTTATAGGTTTCTTCCACGGAAATGGCGTTGTATTGTAACCCACTGAACATAACAGTGTCGTAAACTGACTGCGATTATCATGGGACAGGTTATAGGCATCTAGGAGAAAAATTTGCCGCTAATCAGCAAATTTGCCGCTAATCAGCATTTATTTGGTCTGAATAGTTTCTGGTTTGTACGAGCAGAAAGAATAACAACAAAGATACAACTAATTTAAATAAAATATCTATGCTCCGCAGTTGCAGGTGGAGACCTGCGCAGTAAAAGCTGTAAAATCTGTGGTCTATGCTTACTGTTATTTGTAGGCACGACAGCAAATCGTAAATTTATTATGTATGTAATTTTTTAAATTTTAAATACTTATAATATTATATATGGAATCTTTAAATTATTAATAAATAATAAAATAACCATCTTACTTAGAGCTGTCAAACTTGTGACATGCACTACTTAGCTACTTATTCAATTTGTGGTCTGCAAGCACAGTTAATTATACTGTCCAACAGGTACTTAAAACCTTCAGATTTATTACGTACTTAATTTACATTTTAAAATTCGAATTAAAAAAATTTTGGAAATAATAAAATTATTTTATTTAAATAAAATTTTTTTTTCTATTTTTTATTACTTTAATTTCCAAGACATTTCTTACTTCAATAAATAAAATTCTTGACCTACTCAGCAATTATAAAACATTCCGCTAGAAAAGAACTATAAATCTATGATATTTCGTTTATGGTGGTTATCTTAGATTATACATTTATTAATTTTTTCTTAAATAAGTATATTTCATGCATATATTTTATTAGTATAATTCTTTCCCTCCGAATGTGGCTCTAATTTTTTTTTCAAACACGGCTAATTAAGAAAAGGTGAGACATGCTGGTCTAAATATTACAAAATTGATAATCGTTCATTTAATGGAATTTAAAGAAAATTTTTTAACTATCTATTTTAATTATCTCCGTAAAACATTTGATTTGATTTAAATTAAATTTCTTTTATATTAAAAGAAGAAATACAGCAATTCAATGGACTCGACCATTTTGATTAGTTATGTTAAAAATAGACATTATTTTGATGAACAAAAAAAAAAATTGTAATCTTTTAAAATTTACTATATTTTAAGGTCGGAAGGCGAACATTTGCCTGCAGAATTTTGTGCTTGAAATTCACTAATGTATTGATATTTTCGCTAAAAAGACTATCTTCACTAGAAAGGCTATGCAAATAGAATTGCTTATTATAGATGGCACGCCTATCGGTTTTCTATGGATGAATCAGTTACATATTTATGTTGAAATGTGAGTAGATCACAGACAATCTGAAAACAATAAAACATCTTGCCCGAAGTTCATGTCGTTTACCGTGCTAATTCCCTCAAAACAAGCACGTCCCCCTTCTGATATTTAATCATCAATTAAAACATGAATTTAAAGAATTATATATATAAAATATTTTTAAAAATAAAATTCTTTTTTATATATGTTGTGAAATTATAACGAAAACGAAACATTTTTGTTACATTATTCTTTACATTATATATACTTTTACATTATGCGTCTATATTATATTTTATAGTTTTCATTATTCTAAAAATAATTCAAATTTTACATTAGGTTTTTTTTTTTTTTTCAAAATTTCGAAAATAAAATTTAAATACGTCTTCATATTAACACATGTCACAAACGCATTTTAGTTATCTTCTTAAAAATTAAAAATACCTCATTTATTTACGTATTTTAAATAAAGAATAAATTAAATTATAATTTAATCCTTGACTAGCTTTTAGTGATTCTTCCCTCATGGAGATCAAAAATAACAATGCTCGCATGTAATTGAAATTTACGTTTTGTTCGTCATTAATGTTTATTTGACATAGTAAACAAAATTTATTTTATTTAAATCTAGTTAGGTTTAGGTCATTAATTTTGATTTTTTACTTAAGTCCGAACTAAAAAGAACTATTAGTTTCATTTAAAAACCTCATTAATTTTGTATTGTATCGCAATAACAAAATGAAAATGTAATTTTATTTTATATCATGTTGCTTTATCGAACCGATTTTAAAATAACCAAACCATTGCAAATTGATTTTTAAATTTCAATCTACTTATTACAATATCAATCTAATAACCAAATGAAAGAGATATTTTTAAGTAGTAAAACATATTAAATTTTTAACAAAAAAAATGCATATTAGTAGCATATATTTAAAAGAATCACTTTATTGTGTTGCCTTGAAAATATAAAAAGGAAGCTTCTACAAAAAGGATCTTTGAAAATACCAGCCAAAAATCATTTCAGATCTCTTTTCAAAATAATGTTGTCAGATTTTCTTTTTATTATTTTGTTCATACGCATTTATCTTGGTAATTTAAATTTTTTTTTTGTTATTATTTCATTAAAGTTACATTTTCAAATCTTTAAATCACTAAATTTTTCAAATAGTATTTCATCAAAGATTCATGGCTTTCACTTTATTGAAATGCTATGAATCTCCCCATTAAACTACTGATCCTGATTATTGATTTTCAAAAATAAAAAAAACACTATGAAAAGATATACTAAAAGTATAAAGAAGTATATACTTGTATAGTATATATACTTGTATACGTGTATAAAGAAGAAATTTTGATAAATAAAATCAAAATCACTTATAATTAAATTTGATGATATTGATAACATAAATTGATTTCTAATAACATTATCTGTTACAAATAAAATACCATTTTGCATTATTTGGACGTAGTTTTATTGACTTTGTTATCTTCTAAGATTCTTTTCTAAATCAATGTAACGAGTATTTTAATATATCTTGTATTGCTTCTCATATTCAAAGTTATTTTAGATTTTGTAGTGACTACTTAATGTCTTTAAGATGCAATATAATAAGAAATGTTCAATTATTCTTATATGTTTGTCATGAATATGATAAGAATTTTGCCACATTAAAAATTTGGAGTATTAATCTGAAAAATTGATTTTTGACAAAAAAATGTGTTTTTTAATTGCGTGTTATAGAAAATTATCTATGATTTTTTTTTATTCGGACATATGAAAATATTTCAGAATTTCTCATTGTTTCATTATGACATATTTATTTTCCATTAAATAAGGATGTAACAATTGTAATAAAATAAGATTTTATTGTCAAAGAAAGATATTATTGTGTAAATTATCACTATTCTTGTGTAAATTGCATGCTAATAAGGAGTTATTGAATAATACAAGACATTAGTAAGTCTACAGACATTTTTTTCAGGGGTTGGGGAGTAATATAACTTTATGTAATTCATGGGAATATACATAAAGTGAATGTAAGACATTCACTAATTCCTAACACTGTTGAATTTGTTATACAGAAAATAATGTGTTAATTTAAATGTTTCAATTCATTTCTATCCATTATTATTTCATTAGTAAACCTTTCATTATTAAATGTATATATAATCTTATATTACAATAATAATTTACAAACATAATTGTAATTAAGACGTGATAGGCTGATATTTTGTTGTCATAATTTGTTTCAATACTGTTGTAAAAATTGCAGCATTTCTAAAAAGTATTTTAATTTAAATAATGTAAAAATTGAGCAGAATATATTTTTGAATATGGATCTTTTTGCAGAAATCTCTGTATGAAATTACAAAATAATATTTTATTTCTTATTAAAAAATATATTATTATCTCTGTTAATTGTTTTAGCGTAGGTCTGAATGTTTTGTACTTTTAAACTATAACGAATTGTAAGGTTATCAATTAATATCTCATTATTAAAAAATTCAAGTATATTGCCATTAATGAATTTATCATATTTGTATATTAAGCTGATGTCTTGGATGTCTAAAACAAATATAAATTTATTCTTTATGTGTTTGCAACAAGAAAACCTAGTCATTGTATAAGTTTGTGCATGAACGTGTATATTGGTGCTATACTGTGAAGCATGCTTATGTCTTTCTATAATAAATAAAAATATTCAGTTTTGTAAAAGAAATTTAAAAACACGTAAATTAAAGTTTTAAAACTTTTTTTCTATTTATCATCTTGTTATGCATAATTGTAGGAAAAAAATTTTAATACACTTTTTGGAAATCAATATATATGTATGTGCTATTTATTGTAGGAATAAATATTAATATGTATCTGTATCCTGTTTTTTTTTTTCACAAAATTATTCTAGATAATGAAATGAATTATCAAATAATTCATTCAACTAGGAGACATATAACATATAATAATTATATTTCTGTTTTAAAAATAAGTTAGAAAGTTAAACTTGTCGCTGCTTAGCATCAGAAAGCCCCATGATACATTTTACTTTAGACAATTTTTTTGTCGAAAAATTATAAATAAAAATTTAAAAATAGAATTTAGAAAAATTTGCGAGAAAAATATACACTTTCGTACTATACTATTGCATAGTACGTATGTACTACACTAATCTCAATGCAATCAGTCATTTCCCACTTTTGTACAATATGAACATCATAAGAACAAAAAATTAAATCTGATATAATAATAATTTAATATATAAAATATAAAATACATTGAGAAATACAAAATATTCAAACTGCTTTTAATATAGATATTTCTTGCTTTCTGTACATAAAAGATATTAGTAATTATAAATAAATTTGATTAAAGCATAAATTATCTATTGTTAAATGAGTGTTTACATAAATAACATTCACCAATATATAGATGATGTGAAATTATTTTAACTATTGTGTAGTTCACGTTAAATATCAACATTTAAACAATGAATGGCGCTTCAATCTATTTATTTTTTTAGAAAGGAATAATTTATGAAACATTAGGAAATTTCATTATGTAGCTTTGAAAGAGAAAGGTATCAGTAATTTTCATCCACAAACTCCACTCAACTTCGTATTGAGTCAAACTTCTTATGCTGTTCATACTATGGAGAGAATTAAATTGTATTTTTAAGCAACAAAACACTAACGCTAGTGATATTAATATACACCGCACTTGTATAAGAATTATCAATATTGTTAGTAAATTATATATATATATATATATATATTACATTTTTGAACAAAGGGAATTAGAAAATTTTTAATTAACAAAATTTGCAGAATTTTACATTATTAAAAAATAAAGAAATTGAGATTTTTTTCTTAATTTAAAATTTTTTTAACCAAAGATGTAGTTCTCATTCGAAACTATATTTAAAAGCAGAGTATTTTTTTAAAAAGGAAAAAAAATACATAGTTAAAAAAAAATTGCAAGAGATACTTACATTTACTGAGTTTTATGAAATCACATAATGTAAAAGTTGCTAGATTATATTTTATGTTCAAATAAATTACTTTAGCAGAATATGAAAAGGTTTTTATAATATTAATTACATGAAACTTTTAAGTATAATGGTACTTTCTTTTGAAGCAATTATATAGTAAAATTACTTATGAAAAAAATAATGTTCCCTTTTTATTCCATATTAACTATTGTGTTGTTGTTGTTGTTATTTCCTATCTCACTTGGTAGATATCTAGACCAAGCCCACGAACTCGTATGGACTCATGGTTGAAGGGAAAGGGGGCAGCTTCTCTTGTGATAGAGAACCCGTAGGCAGAAGTCTGACTTCGCTTTCTACAATCATATGAGTGGGATCTGCGGTTTAAAGGGGATTCCGAACCACTACAAACATCCATGGCACCGTTAAAACCTGTAACCTGCCCGAAACCTACGGTACAGAGCGCTAGACACTCGACCATTCAGGCTCATTAACTATAGTAAAATGGTCAATATCTTCAAAAAAAAAAAAAAAAAAAAAAAGAAAAAAAAGAAAACTTTAATTAAAATTATTTACCTTTCTATTTATATGCAAGTACCTGTGGTGTATTAATGGAGGACTTTTTATTACAGCATATAACTTTATTAAAGAAAATATTAATACAATATTCCGATCATTTAATTTATATGGCACAAAAATAGAAATAATTTGTATAAGATATTTTTAAAATTCTTAAAATTTAGTTTTAGAAGTTATTATTTTCAGAAGTCAATAAGGAGAACTGTTTTCAATGTTCCACCTAGCATTATTCTATTGAAATGCAATTCTAAAGTGCTAGGAAATCATCTAAACATTGAAATTTCGTCCCGGTATCGCAGGCGACAACAAAAGTGTGAACCTTTTACAAAATGAATTGATTAGACTGTAATTTCTAATTATCGTATTGTGTGGCAGGTGACAATCAGATAAGTTTCCCATTGCTGTCCTACACGTTTCAATGGTCATCAGCATCATTTCGAAATGAATCTAATCCTTGTAAACGAAACTCCAATCAATGAAATTCCAGAATTAATTAGGAGGACTCCATTGCAAATGAATTAGAGTACACAAGCATGAGTAGTTTTGCCATGGTTTAACCATTCCTGTCAGCATCATCGAATGGCGACTTTACCCCAACCCACATGTTGACTCTCATTTGATTGATAACAATGCTTCAGTTAGGACAAGCACATCTGCGATCGATTGGTGACATATGCTCTTACTGTACTTAAGCTTGTATGCTGAACATTTATACAATCAAATTTGGCAAACATTATTCAGTTCAAATGGGAGTTATGCTCTATAATTGGGACCTTTCTTTTAGCTCTTTATTAAATGGGCCGGAATCGATACTTTCAACTCTAAGCAAATCGCCGTAGCTACTCAAGTGATGAAAGACTGTTTAATGGAAGCTATCAGACGGCACGATTTTTAAATGGTTTTTATCCAAACGAATACGTTTACTGAAGGTCTGATAAGTTTACGATGTATAACTTATTGTTTGATTGATAAGGTCAATTTTCTTCACGTTGAAGATAATGAAACAAGTTTGTGTGATAAGCTCTTCACACATCTTCTGGATGCTACTATAAGTTGCACTCAATCTATTCCAATCTATTCTCAATCCATTCCTCATTTGCAGTTTAAATTGAATTACTTGCATATGGATATGAACTGTCGCTACATTCAAATAATTCCTTTAAAAGCCTTATTTTACAATGCATTGTTTTTTGCATCAGTGGTTTTCGTATTTTCCACCGAAGGGGACAAATAATCTAATAATACGATGATGAGAAAGCAAATTGCCTTTTAGGGAGGGTGTAGGTAGATGTAAAACCTATGGTGTCCCATTTATGTTAATAGCAAAACGAATACACGAAAACTTTATTTCCTAACTCTCATCTTTTGTCTCAAAACAATTGCAAATCGAGATTTAAGATCACTATTCTTGCTTACGAGAATTGCTTGCATCCACATAATGGGCTTGGAAAGGCATGAAAGATAGAATGAGAGATTGGGCTAAAACAGAAGGGATAATTTGTACAGAAACAGATAAACATACCGATTAGCAAACACAAAAACATATAAAAATACCGATAAACAATCACAGAAACAGATAAACATACCGATAAGCAATCACAGAAACAGATAATTAGGACTGAGAGACTAATCTATTTTAAGGTTTAAATATACTTTTTACATAACAATGTTTATAAATTGTGACCCTTTTGTCGCTTGTCGTCTAAAAATGTCAGTTCTGAGAAATATTCCTTCTAAAAGTGCAAAGGCACACTTCTGAGATGTAGCTGTTTGAGAGTGAAAAGTTTTATCCATCTGTCAACGCAGTCTTCAATAATGAATGTCCAATTAATAACATCTGCTTCTTCGGATAAATGTCTGAACAAATCAATAGATATAGTTTCAATTCTATATTAGGCCACATTTTTTGGGGCATTTCTTAACGAAATCAGAAATAGAGAACATCATTCTGGACAAATAATAACTATCCTGTGATAAGTTATTTCCTCATCATAGTGGGCAGTTGGTGCATCATTGTATTGTATCAATTACTTCATCGGATAGAACAACGTATCGTGCCTACTTAGCGACGGAATCTAGAAAGTAGTGGTATAAAACCACTTGATTCATCAATAGCCATTGTTAAGTTTAGTTTTCGTTTCCCATATTCTCATTCTCAAAAGATTCTATGCATTTGGTTATCTTTAAGCTGGGATTCACGTACTTTTACACTTAAAGACAGCATATCTGCTGCAAGGAAATCAACTTTCGCTACGGCTTACAATAAAGTGTCATAACAACATGTTAGTTATGACATTGGATTTCCAAATGGGTAGCAGACTTTGAAATTAAATTCTTGAATTTGTAGTGCCAACCAAGCAAATTGGATAAAAATTAAAACTCCTTTACCATTCATTGAGGTCATTTGATGTTGCAGTGATCTCAGAGAGATCTCAATATCGAAAAACAACAAAACAAGATAAAACAATATGCCGATTAACATCACAAAACATCTTCTGAATTCAACCCTGCGACTATGTGACTCTTCATCCTTGAATAATGCTGCAAAAAGAAGTACTAAACGCCCGTCGTAATGTCGTCCTTGCATAAAGGTCCCCTCTTGCTATGAAATTGCAAGTTTAGATGCTATTCAAATGCTTATTAGTTTTCACCAGGCTTTGCTAAAATATTAACCAGGCTTATTCGGTACACGCCAATAAGACTATTTAGAAGACTTGGTCGTCCTCTTACAAAAACAGGACTGCCTAGTCTCCAACGGTCACTGCTGGTTCACTGCTGACTTCCCAAGCATAACCAGAGAGGAAGATGTTCTTTTGATAAGCTGGACAGAGAGTTCCCAGTGGCATTCAGAAGGAACATTTAGTTGCTCGCAGACTCTCTTCTGAACAAGTTGTATATTTTGCCTCAGCCAACACTGCGTTGAACAGTGGAGCCCTTCCAATTTTCTTACTTTAAATGCTTGTTAAATATTGACTAATTTTATGTAGTTGTGTTTGTGAGTGTAAAAAAAAATTGTTAGTTCTACAATCTGTACGTCCAGCATTTTGAAACAACACCCACTGCAGTGGTTCATTGAGATCTGACCTCACGTCAGGAAGATAATTTTTGGGTCTGGACTATATCATGATCCAAAATTATTAATTTCATCAATTGCTTTAAAGTTTTCACTTCATCCAACCATGATTGACAGTAAGCTTTTTTAATTCAAATGAGAAAAGAATGTATTCCTTGGTTTCTTCTTTCTTCATCTATTTTCTTAAAGCTTCTTGTGCTATAAAAATAGAACATTATATCTTGTGGTATTCATCATGAAGTGTTGAAGTAATAGGATTTTTAAGTTCTCGAAGTAGTGAATTTCTGCTTCTGACTCTCGGGTGAGAAATCTTCCAACATCCACAGAAAAACCTCTGATCAGGTAGGTCACTCACAGATCAGAAAGCGTCTTCATGATTTTTAACAGGCTTACACGTAATGAGTTACAGATCCATAACTCGACTCTTTTCGAATTGGGGTAGCATCATTTCAGTATCAATTCTTTGGTAGATTTCTTTTAGAACTCTTCATGGTATGGATAGATTTTAGTTCAGTCTGAATCTTCAATTTTTCCAATTCAAAGAGGTGTTTTTTCTTGTTGAAGAATATCCTTTCCATTCAGAAATAAGAAAAACGAGTGGGTTTTTTTTTTCAAAACATAATAGCATGTAATCTATCATTGATAATGAGCTGTCTCATAATTACAACCGTCACATACTATTGATCAGTAGTTAGAATCTAGAAATGAGTATTTTTGTTTTTATCTTTGAAATGAAAGTCTGATTTGATTTAATGGTGTTGGAATTTGTAAGCTTTACAACGCGACGTTGGATGGCGCTGCTAGTGTTATAAAAACCGTTTTTGCTCCTGGACTCGCATATGAGCTATAGAGAGAAAGAAATCGAAGGTTCTTTAGAATATATACTGAATCTATAGTGTTCTGTAAACCACGAGTAAACAGATATTTCGGGTACTTAAATAAACTTCAAAAGTTATTTAATTCGAATCTGTATAATGTTACTACAGATACTAGTATATTGAATCTGTATAATGTTACTGTTTAATGTTACTAGTATATTGAATCTGTATAATGTTACTGTTTAATGTTACTAGTATATATAATGCTACTGTTTAATGTTACTAGTATATTGAATCTGTATAATGTTACTGTTTAATGTTACTAGTATATTGAATCTGTATAATGTTACTGTTTAATGTTACTAGTATATTGAATCTGTATAATGTCACTCAGAATCCAAAAGAAAGTTAAAAACTAACACGAAATTACAGCGTAAAATCTTTAGATCAATTTTTCTGGCGATATTTGTAGTTTTCAGGGAATTTTGGCCTCAGTACGAGGCACCAGTACTATACACAAAAATGAAAATTTACAAGACAGCAAAGATTTAAGGCATTTAAATTTTTCAGCTGCAATGGCAATTAGTGGATTTCCTTAGCACCCGAAAATTATATAAAGGCGGTGAAAATTCTTAAAAGATTGATTTGGTAAAAAAAATTTCAATTTCCACTCATACAAATCGCCTATTAAATTTGGAAAAGAGTTCGGAACACCGATGGCATATTTGCTTCAAGAAAACTGTACGACGAAACAACTCCTCCGAAACGGCTCGACCGATTCTTATGAAAATTTTTGTGCATATTTGGTAGGTCTGCGAATCGGTCGTAATCTATTTTTTAAACCCCTAAGTGATAAGGGTGGCCCACCCCTAAATATTTTTTAAAATTTCTTTGGCAAACCAATGTAGTGGCAACAATCGTTTAAAATCTACCATTGAGGAAGGCGCCAATCTTGCAACCCTGAATTTTCGCCAATTTCTTTAGGGTTGCAATACTGCAATTAGAGGAATTCGTAGCTTCATTTTTCGAACAATATAATGACTATTTTATTGCTATTTCGATAATTAATTGCAGAATTCTTATTTGCACTAATTTCATCGTTGGAGTAAAAGTTTGTTTCCACCACAGACGAAAGATATACCACAATAAAAGGATGGCGCCGTGTCTCGATGCCTGTACTACATAACCGTAAAATTCTCATGTTCTGAATATTATTGTTTTATGTACTACTTTAAATTTTGTGAAAAATTATATTGTATGAAATTTATATTATTTCTATGAGAAATAAATCAAATGTATGTAAGTATTACCTGATTTGATTATCAATATTTTTTTTATTTTCTAAGTTTGAATTTGAATTGGAATAAAATATATTGAATGAAAAGTTGTGAATCAAAACATTGAACTTTTCTATGCTTAAAGTTTGTCAACATGTGTTGTATTTGATTAAGAATTCTAAAATGAAATGTGATCTAACAAGATAATATAATATAGACAATATAATTTTAAAGAAAGATGATGAATTTTAAGGATTTTTTGAAAAGTGTGAAAATGAAGTAAACTCTGCAATTATTTGATATAATGATAACATTAAAATTTTATAAAAGGTATTATAATAGTTGCAAGTTGAAAATCAAGGACATTTTATTTTAAAAACTTTTGTTATTTGAAAACAAAGAATTTGAGTTATAAATTTGAGTGATTTAAATATTGTCGAAGAAAAATTGATAAATGGTACTTTAAGTTGGAAGTTATTTAAAGAAAAACAAAACAAATAAATAAGTGTTTATATTAATAAAGGAAAATTTAAAGCTCATTAACTTTTCCATTTGTTTTGTGATTTCTTTCATCATAAAATAATAAAACATTTTTTGTGAAGAAGAAAAACACATTTTCTAAGTTTGAATTGGAATAAAATATATTGAATGAAAAGTTGTGAATCAAAACATTGAACTTTTCTATGCTTAAAGTTTGTCAACATGTGTTGTATTTGATTAAGAATTCTAAAATGAAATGTGATCTACAAGATAATATAATATAGACAATATAATTTTAAAGAAAGATGATGAATTTTCAAGGATTTTTGAAAAGTGTGAAAATGAAGTAAACTCTGCAATTATTTGATATAATGATAACATTAAAATTTTATAAAAGGTATTATAATAGTTGCAAGTTGAAAATCAAGGACATTTTATTTTAAAAACTTTTGTTATTTGAAAAACAAAGAATTTGAGTTATAAATTTGAGTGATTTGAATATTGTCGAAGAAAAATTGATAAATGGTACTTTTAAGTTGGAAGTTATTTAAAGAAAAACAAAACAAATAAATAAGTGTTTATATTAATAAAGGAGAATTTAAAGCTCAATAACATTTTTATGTATGTACATTTGTTTTTATTTATATTTAAAAGTTGGTTTTAATTATTTCTTATTTGAATTTTTATGCATTTTGTATTCATTCAAAACATCACAATAAAAATATTTCTGTTCTAAATGCTTTGAAACTTCATGTAAAAGTTTTCTTTAAATGTATGAAAGGAATAGAACATGGAAATTAACCTAAATTCATAAATTATTTTTATTTTAGTTTTTAAACTAAGAATTTTTGTAAATTTGTAAAAAAGTTTGTGTCGACAAACTTTAAGCATACAAAAATGTATAAATAATTGAGATATAAATTTGAAAACAGTATATTACCTACATAAGGATATTCCCAGCATAAAAATACTTGCAAAGGAAAAAACTATTCATGTTTTATTTATTTTTGAATTATAAAATTTTGCAACAATATCACATTTTTGCAATGTTTATCCATATTTTAAAGAATAAATTGTATAAAGAATAGTTAAAGTTGATATTTTTATGTGAAATTCAAAGGTTTTGAATATATTTAATCAAAACACTTGCAAAAAGGCTAAATATTTTAAATTCAGGTCATTTCATATTAAAAAGCCTTTGCAAATAGCAGGAAGTTGTAAAAAAAAAAGTTTGTCGAGCAAATTTTAACTTTTTCAAAACAAAGCTCAGAAAATATTTACAGCTTTAAGGAAAAACAAAACTATATTTTTTAATAAATAAGACTATGAACTTGATAATTCAATGGCATTTTAATATATTTACAACATTTTTAAAAGTAATATATCTAATTAAAAGTTGTTTTTAGCTTTTTCTCAGAATGAATTTTTATGCTTTTTGTTTTCATGTGAAACACCATAACACAAGTAATTTTGATCCAAATGCTACAAAACTTTGTATTTATGTTTTTCATAAATATTTACAGGGGAATAGACCTCTGAAATGATTATAGCTACATAAATATTTTTTATTTCAATTGTTAAACTTGGAATTACATGCAAATTTTGGAAGAATTTTGTGTCGACAGCATTTAAACTAGCACAAAATAATAAATAATAAAGATATAAATTTACCAGAGGTCTATTCACTGTAAAATGTTAGTACAAACAAATACAAACTTAGAAATTTAAAAATATTGATTTGATTTCAGGTTTTGTAACAGTATCATTTTTTTGGCCATTTTTACCCTTATTTTAGCTTATAAAAAATTTAAAAAATAATAATGAAATTTTTTTTTATGTGAAATCATTAGTTTTTAGATACATTCAATCCAAAAATGTGTACAAAGATAAAAAATTTCAAAAAATTCCTTCGAAGGTGTTCGTGTACCTTAAACGATCGTTTGCATTTGTATTTTATTGTGAATTTTTTTTAAAGTCTTTTCTTATTATATCCCGATTTTATTTTAATTGTATTGTATTTTTTCAATTATCATTTTCAGTAAACGACCACCAAAAAATCTAACCTCAGAATCCGTGTTTCTCCCATGGGCAGCTGTATGTTGCATGCTCACGTGTTCGAAAACCATCGAATTTATTTATTTCGACGAAAGACAGACTAACAAGAAATATTGTTCATCGCTTAGTTCTTAGTTAAATGAAAGTAATGATTATTAAAAATTATATTACGTAAAATAATTATAAAACAGTCTTAAAAATCAACATTATCTACCTCATTCATTAAATTAATAAAAATTAAACATTTTCTATTCGTTGAAACTTAATTTGATCTTTTCATCATTCTTTACCAATCACTTCCTTAACAATACCAATTATAGTATCTAATAATTGAACGAAATACAAGAAAGCCACAGCAACGCGTGGCCGGGTCTTCTAGTATAATATATAAAATTCTCGTGTCACAGTGTTTGTTGCCAAACTCCTCCGAAACGGCTTGACCGATTCTTATGAAAATTTTTGTGCATATTTGGTAGGTCTGCGAATCGGTCGTAATCTATTTTTAAACCCTTAAGTGAAGGGTGGTCCACCCCTAAATATTTTTAAAATTTCATTATTGCTAGGCAAACAATGTAGTCGGTAACAATGTAGTTGGATCTTTTTTTTTTAATTTTTAGTCATGATATTACAGCACGTGTGTTTAAACAAAATTAAAGACTTTAATCGGCTTCATTTTTTTTACTTTTATTTAATTAACTCATCTTATATAAATCAACACGTGTTGTGAACTATATTGCTGCCAACAACGGCCGTTGATTACCTATATATATTATACGCAACATTTTTTGTGGGAATTGTTTTAATTTAAAAGAGAAATATTTACGTGTTAAATAAATGTACGTGTTTTATCATTGTTAAAGATAAGTCAAATAATAAGAGAACAAATGCTTTTATATTTGCACGTGTAGCGTTAAATTATTAGCTTATGTTAATGTTTAGTTAAGCAAAATTGGCAATTTTATTATTGTTCTAAAAAAATAAAGATGGCTGTTGTTATTGCTAAAGTTTTAACTTACAAGTGTAATTATGTAATAATTCACTTCAGAATCTGGGATTCCAGTAAAGTAAGTGTTATTTTTTAGTAATTGCCATAAGATTATCGAAAGCATAAACTTTATTTTGCAAGAGAGAGATAACGTAAAATTATATAATTGTTAGTAATTGTATTATATAATGTAATTTGAAATATATTTGTTAATTTAATAAAAGTATGAAGGATGAAATAAATAAATGGTTAGTGTATTATCCATTTTATAGGCCGTTATTGTCAGCAACGTTCCATTCCTCTTCCAATCATAACCACATTTCCACACACTTATAGTAAGTTTTTTTTTTAATAAACTACAAACTACTAAACAAATATTTTATAGAAATAATGTATATGGCAAAACAACGTTTGCCGGGTCAACTAGTATATATATATAATGAAACTTCAATAAATATCTATACCGAACGAAAGAAACCAAAATAGTCGTAGTATCAAATGTAAACAGAAATATTCACTGGATTTCATTGTAAACTGGAAAACTGACGAATTCTGTAGAGTTTTTTGTATTTCACAATATTAAAATAATTGAGGAAGGAAAAAGTAATACATCCTTCAACTTTTCCAATTCAAAGAGACATTTTTTAAAGTTTATTTTGTTGAAGAATATCCTTTCCATTCAGAAATAATAAAAACGATTGTTGTTTTTTTTTTTCAAAATAGAAATTGCTATAAAATAGAAAAGGAATATATGCTATATGGAATAGGAATATACAAGGAAAATAGAAATCGATATAAAAGACGCAAAATTAATAAGAATTGAATAAATTTGCAATACAAGTTTAATAAATATTGATTGAAAATTGATATCCAAAGAGGTCCTTTACAAAATGTATTTTAAAATACATGAAACCAATTAAATATTCTCCGAAGATTATCATTTTCAATTATTATAAAACAATGATAATTCACAAAGTAATGTAATTTAGCAAAATTATTATTCGTAACATTTTTTAAATTTTTATATACCCAATTAACAATTATTTTAAATAGACTTTTCAATTCGAACACAAATAATTGAATACAAATTCTATTACAGCAAAATAGATTTCAGTAATACTTCAGCATTAAATAAGAGTAAAAAAAAATGTTGACGATAACAACTCGACTCTTTGATCTTACAAAAAATATGATAAAGGATGCCACTTGAGCTTTTCATTTTTATTTTTGTTGACAATTCCGTGACTGTTTTATAGGGCATTTATTGATGGTCTTTGAGAAACAAACCTAATTTTGTTTTTGGCAGTCACTCTCTTTCGAGATAGAACGTATTTTACGTGATATGCATAGGAAATCTCATATCTGATCAGTCCAGAGCATTCTTCTTTCTAAATTGAAAAGAAAAACGTAATACTTGCATTCATATTGATTTATAGTCTTATGTTTATGCATGTTCATAATATATTCAAGTATGAATCTACAGCGAAGAACATATCGTGACTTTATATTCTGAAACAAATATTTATTTGAGATTAATTTCAAGTTAACCAACATTTGTAGTTGTTTCTTATCCCACTTGGTCAATAGCAACATCAGACCAAGTCCATGAACACTTGTGATCTCATGGAAGGAGAGAAAGGAAGGGTAAACGTCTGTTGTGATGGAGCACTAGTAAATAGAAGTTTGATTTGGCTCCGTGTTATTGTTGTGACTAATGCTCAAGTGTACGGAAGTAACCTACTCATGGATGGAGGGAAAAGGAGCAGCTTATTTGGAATGGTAGATGTCTGTAGGTAGATGTCTGACTGAGCTGCAAGTCGTTGAAGAATGAGGAAAATGCTTTCAGGGAGGGCTTTTAGAGGAAACTACCCCGAATTCGCATATCGTATGGGGAAAAACCCAGAAAACCTCACCACGTAGTCTGACTAACAAGGCAAGAGACTGGACATCACAAGGGCCATTGAATCTCCTTGTTTTTGAAACAGTGTCTACAATAAAGCCGCCAACATATTGAATATCAGCCCTAATGTTCACCATCGTCACACATTGCCGTTGAGCCACGAGTCGGGCTAAAGAATATTTAAAAAAGATCATTGGAAAAAAATAGTTTATATGCTTGTCAGAATATATCTTTTTGATTTCTCTAACTTGAAACAGTAAAAAAAATCAAGATACTATATTAATGAAATGTTATACTCTTAGACTTCTATTTTTTGCATTGAAGTGGTTCCGAAAGAATTTGTTAAAATTTTAAATTTGCATTTTTATTTTTCAAAAATTTGAATTGTTACATTTATTTATTGTTTTAAACTTTAAAAAGAAAATATTGAAATCACACACATTTACAATTTTATCCAAAATTATATAACTTGTTTTTTTTTTTTTTTTTTAACAGATTTAAAAAACCACTAATTTAAGTTATCAACTTAAGAGTTATTTTGCAACGAATATATCATTTTTATTTTTTTAAATTTCATTTTTTTTATTGAATAAAATGGGTTTTGGTTTATTTTCTTATTCTTGAAAATAAAGCTAAGTATTACTAAATACATACTATCTATGTTCAAAATATAAATGTTCCTTTTCAGCATACAGAATTTAAAATAACCTTAATTCTTATTTCAGTTTTCTTTGAATTGATATGGAAAAAAACTTTTATTATACAAAAAGGATTCAAAATTCATGAAAATTTTCAAAAGATTGAATGTATAATTATTGTAAAAAGAGCATTTAATAATGCCTTAAAAGATAACAAGTAAAATTTCTCATACATTATTATTTTTGGTTGATATTAAGAATTTCATTTCCACTTAAAAATGTAGCTAATCGCAATTAGTATTTCATCTTTCAAAAAAATATTTTATAAGAAAACTGTATTTCTGCATCAAAATTAATGCATTCCTTCAAAAAATATAAGTACTTTTCCACAAAAATAAAAATAAAGAGATAATTGGAGAGATAAATATATGTCAAAACTTTTATCTCTTTATGTTTTTATCGAAAGAGTACAATTTCCATTTTAAAAGATTTTAAAGGAAGAAAAGATGTTTTAAAATATTCAATGAAAACATTTTTTATGAATTAACTAACTTTCGAGTAAAGATATTAATAAATTTCTCTAATTTGAAATTCGGAACACTGTCGGAAAATGTATCCAATGCTATATTTTACAACGTCCACATTTAAGAAAAAAATTTCACAATTTAGACTTTTTAATGAATACAAAGTATTTTTTATTGAAAACGAAAAAACGGATTAAACACCAGAACATCATGAGGTTCAAAAAAAATGGGCAATTAAATTGGGATCAAACATATTTTTTAATTATGTTTATAAAATCTTAATACATGAAAAAATAATTTTTATTTATAGTCAAAGATTTAATTCTACCTTTTATCGTCTATAGCTCTAATTATAATAATGTATTTAATAGAATCTACGTAAAAATTAAAAAATAAGTGAAAATATCAAATTCTTTAACCTTTCAATCTTATTTTCACCTTTTTTATTAAGTGAAACGGGGTTTTTCTTGCTTTTTAAAGAAAAATATTGATTAAAATGTTTAGATAACCTTAAACTAGAGATTTTATTCTTTATTCTTCATATTAAGGTTTTTTAATCTTCACCAAGTTTATATATGATGACGAACATGGAAAAATTTTTAAAAATCGAAACTTTTTCCAATTAAACTATAAACTTTGCAAAAACGCCTTTCATTTTCAGTAATTAGCAATAAATAACCAGAGCATAAAAGAAAACTCAGCCTTTTTTACATCAAACACACTCTGACTGTATATTTAAAAAAAACAAGCTTGATAGAATTGCCTCGAGTTAAAAGTCATCAATGAAGCTGGTGCAGTTAAAAACCAATGACAATCTCCATTGTTAGTTTCTGCTTGATTACCATTCGCTTAGGAAATTAAGACTAATACAATATAAAAATAATGCAATTTTATGCGGTTTTATAATACATTTTAAACCTTTATCGTTCAATTAATCATAGGAAGTTGCCGTCAAAGATTATGTTTGCTATAAAGGGTATTATTGCGATAATTATTAAAAAATGCGAAGTATGCGATAAAATAAAAAAATATGTAAAAGTATTACTATTTAAATAAACAATCTGATTATTTTTCTCGTAAGTTTCGGTTAAAACAGCAAATACTATTATGTTATTATAAATATATATCGCAAGTAATGAAAAATAAAAGATTTTTGCGTTATTTTAAGAATTGAATGGTCGTTTTGAGTGAAATTATACATATTAATTTTTGCTAATTTAAGTAAGAGAAAATATTTTCAAAAACAGCAAAGATATCCAAAGTAAAATATTAATGAAAATATAGTCATATAATAACATTAAATTCGAGTTTCACCATTTGAGAAGATAGAATGCCTAATGCAATCCTTTAAAATCTTGGATTTGGTAACATTATAGTATCATCAGTTAGCGCAGTCATCGCTAAACGCAATCAGGCTACTAGATGACACAAAGCGCAAATTGTTATGTTAAACCAGGGGGTGGCCAACCCAAATGATCTATCAGGCCACTCTGGACATGTACCATAATTCCGCGGGCCGCATATAAAATTATATATCCACAATATTAGATTTAGACCCACTATAGACATTTTTTTGGAGTGAAAAATTGAAACATAATGAGTTATTAATTTTTGTGTTTACTATTATTCTTGCATGTAAACATAGATAATATAATAATAATGACACTAGACGCACTATGTAAAGAAATATATAACACTAAAACTGAAATATAAAACATATACTATAAATAAAATGAAATGAAAAGGAATGAAATCATTAAAAAATAATTATTTTACGAGTGCGATAGTCGTTTCTCCACTTTTTTTCACTTAGCGTTTGCAAATTGACCTCAATTTGAGTATTTGCACATCATGATTGGTGTTGCGTCCGTTATGTTTGAGCTTGTATTGTGTTTAATCAATTTTATTTTCGAAAAAAACGATTTGATTGTGTAAGTTGAACTAAAAGCGCTAACAACTTCAACTAAGAGTTTGGTTTGCTCTGCTATCAACAATCAACTGTGCATATCTAGGGATGGTCAGTGATGCTTCAGTGAGGTGAGAAATGTTACTTTTAACATACAAACTTTTAAAATAACTTTAATTCCTTTTTTTCAGTTTTCATTTAAATTATATGCAAAAAAACTTTATTATACAAAAGTAATTTAAAAATTCGTGAAAACTTGCAACAGAGTTAATATATATTTGATAATACCTTAAAAGATAATAAGTAAAACTTCTAATACATTATTATTTTTTGTTGATATTAAGAATGTCATTTCCATTAAAAAATGTAACTAATCACAATTAGTATTTCATCTTTCAGAAAAAAATTTATAAGAAAACTGTATCCCTGCATCAAAATTAATGCATTCCTTCAAAGTATATAAGTACTTTTCCACAAAACAAAAATAAAGAGATGATTGGGATCATGTAACATGCACTATTATTTTTCACATATTTTTATGTTTTTATTTAAATGGTACAACTTTCGTTTTTAAAAGATTTTAAAGGAAGAAAACAATTTTTAAAAATATTTAATGGAAACATTTTTTATGAATTAACTAGTTTCCGAGTACAGATATTAATATATTCCCCTAATTTGAAAATTTCACTATAGGAAGATGTATCCAATGCTATAATTTACAACTTCCAAATTTAAGAAAAAATTTCACAATTTAGACTTTGTCTGCATTAAAAAATATATTTATTGAAAACGGAAAAATGGATCAAATACCAGAACATCACGAGGCTCAAAAAATGGGCAATTAAATAGGGATCAAATATAATTTTAATTATGTTTAGAAAATTTTAATTTATGACAAATAGTTTTTATTACTAGTATTTTAATGTTATCTTCTATAACAGCGTACTTGATCTATGTGCAATTTAAAAAATAAGTGAAAATATATTTCTTTTACCTTTCAATTTCTTTCTCTTTTTTTTTTTTTTTTTTTTAATTTTTTTCCTTACATGAAACGGGACTTTTTTTTCTTTTTTTAGAGATTATAAAAAATTATTGATTGAGATATCTGGAGCTTTTTTAAAAGCCCAGTTAAAGAGACTTTTGTCCTTTATTCTTCATACTTAAGAGATTATAATCTTAGTTTGAAGTTTTTGGGTGATGACCAACATGGAAAGTATCTTTTTAAAATCGAAACAATTTACCAGTTAAAACCACCAAACTTTTCTTGCAATAAAAAACCTTTCACTTTCAATAATTAGCATATATAATAACCAGAGCACTTATTATGTAAGTAAAAAAAAAGAAAACTACAACACCGTACTTTTTTACATCAAACACATGGTGGTTCAAGTAGAAAATTTAAACTTTACCGTATATTTAAAAAAAAAAAAAGTTTGATAGAATTGCCATGGTTTTGAATTAAAGGTCATGAGTTAAACGGGCGCAGTTAAATATGCCAATGGCATTTATTCATGACGTTGCAAGTTTCTGCTCGCATTTCATACCACTTTCGGCTTAGTACATACATGAAATAAATGTTTTTTTTTTTTATTGAAGATATCGTTACAAATTTATGTGGCTCCAGAAAAATAAATCTATTTTAAATTTCTCTATAAAAGAAAATAAACCCAATATTATGTGAAAGAATATGATAAATTCTAATCAAAAAATCTTTACACCTAATCAGGGATTAAAAAATAAATTCCAATTTTTGTACAATGGGTATTCTATGGATTTATCTTAACTGGGAAATATTCTGCGTTTTCCAATAATTTATGACCACGTTTTACATCCCACTGAATATGTTACTAGACTTTTTGATTTGCATCAAGAAAACATAAATTTGCATCACATTTACTATTTAATAACATCTTATTAGAACATAAAAAATATCTTTTTTTTTTTTTTTTTTTTTTAAAAAAAAACATTAATATGGGCGAAATTTATGTGAAGCTTTAAAGTAAATATTTTCTAAAACCTAATAATTTATTTTTGACAAGAGTATATCCTAATAATGAAAATATATAATACATAACAGTATATCCCGTTCTTAGCAAAAAAAAATCTTTTTAATAAATATAACAATAAAACTGTATATATTCTGTATCATTTAATTTAAATAAAAACTTGTTTTACTAAAGAATAATTTGCTCAATGCAAAATTAACTTTATTTATTATTTTTTTTTTTTTTTACTTTTAAAATATACATCACATTTCTTTAAAAAAACTTTGTAACAAAATGAATAAATTATAGATTGACTAAATTAGAAAATTGGGGCCTGATGGCCAATTGACAAGCACGCTGGTGCTCGTGCCACAGGCCTTAGGTGCAAGTTCCGGAGTATTATATACTTTTGTAGTGGTTCGAATCCACTTTAAACCATAGATTTCAGTCTAATATGACTGTAGATCTTTGAGTGTAGGACTGACAACCCTGCTTCATAAAAAAATCTCATGTCTCGTAATCTGCCAATACGCAAACGGTCTTTGCCAACATGGGGCTGTTGCGCCAATGAAGAAGAAGAAATTAATAAGTCACTAGTTATTTAAAACTGATGATTCGAAATATATTTATGTTTAAAAATTCTAAAAAGTACATTGACATACAACGAACGTGAAATTTAAATAAATTATATAACATGATGAAACATCAAATGATTGGTATTTCAAGTATCTTCTCAAAGCAGATAAGAGTAATGCAACATATACTTTGTGTGAAATGGAATATTGTAAAGTGAGTTTCTAAACTTGACCTTGATGCAGTCAGCAACGAATGTGTAAAAAGATTTTCATATACCTCCTGTACGAAGGCAGATTGCCACCAGTACGTATAGAATTTTAATAACTGCAGGATTGTGGTTGATCAGGATTTTTTTTTTTTTTTTTTTGCGATATGATCACATGATTGTCATCAGAATATGTAAACAATGACAAGGGTCATATTGATGTCTAATGGGATCTCATCGTTCCCCGATCACTAATACCCATGAGGGAAAATATGTTATACGAACTGTTTTGAAAGTTAATAGAGTCATGTCGCCTATCTTCATGTCGCCGCAAAGACTTTAATTTCTATTGAACTGCTAATGCCGGTAAACATCGGTAATGCAAATATTTGGGTTGAAATCTGCAGCACCACAAACTCTCAATAAGGTGACCATTTGTTGCCAATAACGTTAGAATAATTTGTAAACATTTTTTTTTTCATTCAAGGATTTCTTCTTTGGGTGGAGGGGGAAATGTGATAGTCTTTTCATTGATACGAACAGAGTTACTTAATTTCAAAAGGATCCTCTTTCGAAGGTATGCATTTTTTAATGTCACAATGTGATACGTGGAGAAAAAAAAAGGAAATGATAGCATTTAATTCATTTTTTTATTTTTTACTTTGCTTTAAAAATCCAATTTGTTTTAATTAAGTAATTGTTCGTTCAAATCAAATGTCATATAGACCTTTAGCATAGTGTTTTGGAAGGACTAAAGCGGTTCACATAGGGATTGTGATAAAAACTACACTGGAATGCAAAAACTTAAACAAAAATTCAATTTTTAGACAGACCACCATAAAATTGGGCAAACAGGCTTGTTTCAAACAGTAGAATGCCCATTCATTCAGCAGAAGAGTAATTGGCATGAAAATATGACGACATGAGGCCAAGACTACATAAAAGCATCAGGACAAAGACATTATTAAAAATATTTTCTGCACACTCAAGAAACCATTTGAACAATTTCACACGTGATAGAATAATAGAAAAACATAAGGAAGAAATTCTAATGTGATTTTGTGGGGCTTCAGTGGTTTTCACGAATTTGAAATTCCTTCCAAACTACAAGTAAGATGGTAGTCGGCAAGGAAGAAGAATGCAAATGGATGATGGACACTTCCTCCTGTAGCCGAAAAGATATCGATGTCACTCAGTGTAACAACACTGACCAAAAACTACATACGACAACGAAACAAGATTCATTGCGGGCAGACAACTTTATGAAGATGTCCTATCTGTTGGCTGGTCTTAATTCTGCATCAAAATTGACGGCACCGTATGGACTGAAGTTAAGAGCACAATGTCTGAATTACACATCAATTGAGGCATGGCATCTTTACAGATGAGAGCCACCTCAGCATCACAAGCTATTCTCAGTATCAATTGATTTGGAGAAAGGAAGATGTTTGGTATTAACCCACTAACATCTGGAAAAAGTGGCCGTTAAGGTGGTCACAACATGCTCATCTCGGTAGGAAGCATGACGAACATGTTGGTTGAGCTTCATATTTTCGATATTGGTTTTGCCAAGGAAGATCGCTATGATCGGCAAATGAAACTTCATCCTTTTTCATTCAAGAAGCCATTGGTGCAGACTATTTTTATGGACGAAATCTCAGCACGAATCTAAGCCACATGGGATTCGTGCGGTTGTGGAGCTTCTAGGAAATAAATAAATTAGAATGAGTTGGTCATGAAATCCTTTGATTTAAATCCCATAGAACATGGGTGGGATGATTTGAGGATATCTCCCTCCCCCACGATTTTATCCACCTGAGAATAATTGAAACAAATGTTCATTGAGCAATTAGCACTCTTATCTCAGTAATTGCTGGATAATCTAGTTTTCAGTTATGAGAAAATAGACAGGCCAATTGTTCAGAGAGAAAAGCCAAGCGACCATTGCATTTGAGATAAATTATATTCCTTAATGACAACTTCTAAGGAAGGTGCAAATATAAAAAATATATGCAAAAATATAAATGCATATAAATATATTTATATATATATATATATCACTACAATTACATAACAAGAGATAATGAGCTCAAATAAATTAATTCAAATGGAAAATGAATTAATTTACCAGAGTTATAAATCCACCTTTTAAATAAGGTTTTATAAATATCCATAAACTTCAGGCTGCAGCGGAATTTAAGTTTTTCTAGCTAAATGTCAAAACTGCAAAGTGTCGAAAATACTGGCTAGACGAAATTATTTTTAAGACACATAAAAATTACAGACATAAGGTGAATTCTTTTTACAAAATAAAGATTCATTAAAAATATTTCCCATTAAAATTCTTAACCAATTAAAAAGTCCAAATTAAACATTTCCCCAGAATTGCACCCAATATTGCCAAAACATACGAAAGCGGCTTATTTCTGCAAATAACCTCGTTTGTAATGAATAACAACAGAAAATCATGGAGGTGGTTCATAATAAATATTTATTTTGTAGGAAGGGATTTTATTGCGCAATGTTATTATGCAATGTTTGTACTAATCTTCGTATTTCCAATTGTTTTAAAATTATCTTAAAATTCTAATTATCTAAGTATGAAATATTAGTTTTATGAAATAGTTTAGTTAGTTTAGTTAGTATGGAATAAGTTAGTTAGTTTATGAAAAGTTAGTTTAGTTAGTTTGAGTTAGTTTATGTTAGTAGTTAGTTATTATGAAATATCAGAAATATCATGATAGACTGTAAATGATATCTGTTTTTTCAATCCATTATTTCCTTTTAAATTATTTATTATTATTTTTAATGAATAAATTGATAGACGCACATTTTGTTGAAATAAAAGTTTTGACGTCATTTTTTCCCATTTTGTATGTATATTCTTATTCAAGAAATTCGTAATTTTAACTTTGTTATACAGTTTCATCCAAAGACGAATTAGAAACGATGGACAAAATTTGATGCTGATGCTGAAATGTTGTGCTTCCGTAATCTTCACTAACTATTGTTACGTTATTTAGGAAAAATTCAAAAAAAAAAATTTAGATAAAATTCGATTGAAGAAAAAAATTTAATTTATTAAAAGAACAGACCTTTAAACTATTAAAGGTTCGATATTGTCAATATTTTACTTAGAAGAAAAGGAAATTTAAAATAACCATCACATTTTCCTTAAATCCCAAGTCTATTGAAATAACTCTCAAAAAAAGTTATTGAATCAGATAAAACATTACTATGTTATGAATAAGTAAACAGGTTTAATTAAGTATACGATCAAACAAGTTTTTTCAGACCTGTTGAAAATAGTTAAATATTATGTAATACAGGCTTAAATTTCTCATTGTTAGATCATGTTAGTTAAACTTATTTCATTAAACTATGAATATTAATTTAACAAAAATTCATGTTTTATTTAAGGATTAAAAGTGTTTGATAATATGAAGAGTAATAAAGCAAAATTTCTTCATTGTGTGAAAAAGGAAATTTAAAATGTATACATTGACAAAAAAATGTGATAATTGCTTTTGAAATTTTCATTTTAGTAAAATCTTTTCTTGTAAAATTTTATCCTTTTCACACTTTCACTTCTTATTTACAATTTTACTATTTAGTATTTTTCGTTATACTTTCTAACAAGTAAGAATAAATAATTTTTAAATCCCATTAACATTTTTTAATTACAGTTGATTATGTAATCTATTGATATAATTAGTTAACGTATCGTATCAAAAACTCTATGGAAACAATTTTTAAAAAAGTTTTTACAAACTCCATTAGCAGGAAATATCATTTTTAATACTTAGAATAATCGGAAAACCTGGAATAGATTTTGTTTTTCTTTTATTTGAAGTTCAGAAAAACCTTTTCACGTTCCAGAAATTATTTCTACGAAACTAACAATATGTAAAGTAAATCAAATTATTAAGAAAGGTAATAACTTTGATTAGGTATATTAAAAAGTCTTCACACAAAAAAATGTCAGAAAATTTACTTCATATAAAAAAGATATAGAAAATCAGAAAAAGTGCAAAATTGTCAAAAATAGAAAACTGGTGGCCACAAAATATATTGCCTATTTAAAGTTTTCTTTAACAAGGATATTTTTCACTAAAGTTTCACAAAATTCTGGAGAATATATTCAGATTGATGACCTCGTTTCAAAAGTTGTTGAAATCAAACTTAAATTAGTAAGAAAAAAGATTTGATGTTTCCACGCGCAGTTAAGAGGATTTGTAGAAATACATTTGTTTTCAATGTTATAGTATAATTTAAATGCGAAGTCTTTTCGTTCAATTCGTTCAGCGATATTCAGAATTCCTGATGTTGACTATCTTTTGTACCTGATGTAAAACAAATATATTACTTTTTAAATGTTTACATGTTTGATACAGTCTTTATAATCCTAGAACAGGCTTTTAATTTGAATCTCACATTGCATTTTTTTTTGTTGTTGTTTTCTCACTTTGTAAATAAATTTTTTTTTTTTTTCTTGGATTTCCTTTGGATTTTTTTTTCCTTTCCTTTGTCACGTAAATATTTTAGTTGGTTAGTCTATTCTTCAACAGCGATGAGAGAGTTTATAGATGTACCGAGTTTTGAATTATCTCCAAAATATTATAGACAAATTCCAATACTTATAAAAAATGATTCAAACATCTGTTTGGTTCATAGCATTGTTTTCACAAAAAATATTATGTAACGAAGTTTGTTTTATGGTGAAAATGATAAATATGTAATTGTCACTAATTACGTACTGTCATAACTTAACAGCGAAATATTAACTCTCTGAACATATACTGATAGCATAATATTGGTCTTTAATGAAGTAGGACAAAAAATTAAAAGTACATAGCTTTTCATAACACTTAGTGTCTCTGTCATATTAGAAATAGCACCAATTTTCTCGTTTCCAAAGTCAATCCATCAGTCCTTTTAAATAGATTATGTAGTTCACTAATTCTTTGAATAAGCAATGTTTTTTTTTTTCACTTATTCCATCTTATTTAAGCTACATAGCTTGGAAGTAATAAATAGTTTTTGCAAATTAAGATAATAATCTCTGTACATCTATTATTTCCTAATTGTTGAAAAGATTTACATCAAAATTAAAACTAAAACTATGGGTGTAATTTCTTAAATTGCAGTTAAACTGCAGTTATTGCAAAACCGGGTCTATTTAAAATTCCAAATTACTTTGGTTAGCTGTGATAAAGTGGTTGCATCAAAACTTTACTGTTGAATATGGGATTTTAAATTTATTCTGCATGTTCTCTTGTTCAACTTCTTAACTGCTTTGACACATTTCTGGGTTAGCTGTTAGTTGATCCAGAGTTGCACCCAAGATATTTTTCAACGAGAAATAAGTTGTGTATTAACCATCAGTTAATTACAAACTTCTAGGGACTGGATTCTAACTTACAATAGAATAGTGATTTGTGTACTCTTTTCTAGAGGGCCAGAGAAAATATGTTCTGATCACCAGGACTTTTATTATAGTGCTTCTAGCTTTTTAAATTTTTGTCCTTAGATAATTTAACTTGTTTGTAACTGTTTTTAATGCCATTTTTTCGTTTTTGTTATCAATGACTAGAATTTTTTTCCTTTGTAATTTTGATTTATGATTTCTTTTTGTTTCTATGGTAATTGGCCAAATTTGTATGGATTGAGTTCTAATGAAACCATAGGTAACAAAATCAACAACACTTAATTACAAACAATTGACTATCTTATATTAAAAAATTATAAAATAATTTGAAAGGTTGAGTATTCAGTGACGGATAAAATACAATATTTTAACATAAAATCTTTAAATTGTTGTAGGAAATTGTATCCTGCAGCACGAAAAATTATAATTCAATTTCTAACGATACATTAACTTAAAAACAGTTTCATTTGGTTTTAAATGTATCTCAAATATACTGTATAGTCAAATGTTTTCAACTTATTTGCCTGGAGAAATGGGTATAACTGTTTCTATCCACCCTCTAATGTATATTCTATCTGTGTACATGCACTAACTGGATTTGAATATATATATATGCATTAGATAAACGAAATCTTCAAAGCGGGATGGCCACCGGATTCCACAGTTACAAAATATCGATCCGATCAATATCAGCCTTACTATAAGTCCCGAAGAGAATTGTAATTACAAAATGGAAACATATAGAAAGTTAAATTGCATCAGGAGGAAGTGGTAAACCAAAAATATTTGCTAGTAACAATTCTTAAACCTTCAAAAAGTAGCAAAGAAATATTTTTTTCCCTGTTTAACAATCATTCGTGACTTTAAAAATGGGTGGATCCTTATTGCTAAAAGCAGGACTACGAGGTAAGAACTAAAACAAATGAAGTTCTATAATGAAAGATATGAGACTGAAAAAAAGCAAAAGTCCTGAAATATATATGACATTCTGGATATAATATCTGGCATCTGTGTCTGGTAAATTGCTACATCTGTGCTCTCTTCTTGGTGAAGATTGCCAAAAATATTGATATGAAAATAGAGGAAGTTGTCTCGAGGAAGAGCTCTGCTCAAGAGTTTTAAACTTGATAAAATTAAGTAAATGTTTTTGTAAATATTTTTTAATAGTCATGCTGATTATAGTAGAAGATGCGTTACACAGGACAATGATGCACTCCCAATTCTCTGGTTATAATTTACATATGGTAAGCGTCCAACAGTGAAACAAATCTAATCTTCTGTGAATTTTTGCATCCATTGTTTGACAACAGGGATTTAAGGAACTGGATTCATATTCATTAAGCTTGATCTAAACGCTCTTGAACATCATTAGAAAGTTTTTGATATCCGCTAACATGTCCAATCAAATAGACCATCTAGTGCGCTCTAATTTACCAATGTTGATACGTGCCTCAAACGCAATTTTGGATTCATATTCATTAAGCTTGATCTAAACGCTCTTGAACATCATTAGAAAGTTTTTGATATCCGCTAACATGTCCAATCAAATAGACCATCTAGTGCGCTCTAATTTACCAATGTTGATACGTGCCTCAAACGCAATTTTGGATTCATATTCATTAAGCTTGATCTAAACGCTCTTGAACATCATTAGAAAGTTTTTGATATCCGCTAACATGTCCAATCAAATAGACCATCTAGTGCGCTCTAATTTACCAATGTTGATACGTGCCTCAAACGCAATTTTGGATTCATATTCATTAAGCTTGATCTAAACGCTCTTGAACATCATTAGAAAGTTTTTGATCCGCTAACATGTCCAATTAAATAGACCATCTAGTGCGCTCTAATTTACCAATGTTGATACATGCCTCAAACGCAATTTTGGATTCATATTCATTAAGCTTGATCTAAACGCTCTTGAACATCTTTAGAAAGTTTTTGATCCGCTAACATGTCCAATCAAATAGACCATCTAGTGCGCTCTAATTTACCAATGTTGATACATGCCTCAAACGCAATTTTGGATTCATATTCATTAAGCTTGATCTAAACGCTCTTGAACATCATTAGAAAGTTTTTGATCCGCTAACATGTCCAATCAAATAGACCATCTATTGCGCTCTAATTTACCAATGTTAATACATGCCTCAAACGCAATTTTGGATTCATATTCATTAAGCTTGATCTAAACGCTCTTGAATATCATTAGAAAGTTTTTGATATCCGCTAACATGTCCAATCAAATAGACCATCTATTGCGCTCTAATTTACCAATGTTGATACATGCCTCAAACGCAATTTTGAGACTACTTGAAATCTCGGTTAAACATCTAACCAAAATAAGCTCAAACTGTTATTTTTGTTTTCCATATTAATAAAATGATTATCTAATTAAAATTAACCTCAAGTATCTGACAAAAAGATATTTTTACCAATATGATGTTGAATGTAAACTATGGAATTGAATTTTGAACACTTTTAAAGCGCTTTGTACTAAATAAATAATTGATAATAAGCCAATTTATAATTGAATCTGTCTGCGTCCCGAAGACTCGGAACTAAGAGAGAATCCTGGGATCCTATTTATAAGATTTTACATAGAGATTTCACACTCAAGTCACATCAAAGACGCAGAAAAAATCATATCAGACTACGAACGGACAGAACTCGTGCATTATTGATCAAACCAAGTCAGGGGGAAAAGATACACTGCGGGGGATTGTCCCCAGTAAATTCACATGTCATGCAAATTTACAAGATTCGCCAATCGGAGATTCATCCACAAGGCCAACTGAATTTTTAAGATACCATATGGTGCCTGGACTGTAACTGATATTGTAACTTGGAAGGCTGTAACTGATAGAATTTCCTATCATTGTTCCTACAAATTCGGTACGATAAGGAACCAGTTGCAGATGCCATAAAAATATAATAATAAATAGAAGGTGCAAGACAAGACGAAAATTCCCACGAAAAAAAAAAAAGCAATTCTCAAGGCCAATAAAAGTTTTTTGCTTCACATTCGACATTATAAAAAAAAAAATTATAATCATTCTTTTTGTGTTACTACGAAAATAGGAGTAAAAAATAGAAACCATAATTAAGAATACAAGTCCGCAAAAAAAAAAAATTGTAATTTAATTGTTTATTAAAATAAGTAACACATATTTATTTAAGAGTATGAGTATTTTTAAATACGCAAAAACATTAAATGATATTAAATCACATTTTCGTACAAAAATAATATTGTTTGTATATTCATTTGTAAAATAACATCTTAAGATTGGATAGTGCAAAAAATGAATTTTAAAGAAAATTTTCAATTGCATTTTAAATTTATTATTAATATTTTTCATTTTTATTTTTTAGAAGATTATTCAACTTCAAAATTAGATCGTTTAACTATTTGTTCACTTTTTACATTTGTTTATTTCCCTGCTTTAATGTCAAAGTTTTTTACCTTAAAAATTCTTTACGCCTTTTCTAATCATTTAAATTGTAAATAAGAGGTATTATTTGAATGTTTTAGTTAAATATAATACATCTAAAGTAGCTTTTAAAAACTATTTCACTATAGAAAATTGCATTCATCGTTAGAAATAATTTGATAATGTATAAAGTAGAAATTAAACTTGAAAATTTAAGTGAAAAGGATTAATAGAAGTAAAGGAATTCTTTTATTAGAAATTCTATAAGTTTAATATTAAATGAAGCATCCCTCTTTCCAGTATAATGTGTTAAGTTAACAAAGCATGAAATTTTTGCATAATGTACCAGTAAACGTTTCGTTATTATTTTCCATGACAATTTATTAACCCCTTACATTCAGCGCAACTCTTATTATCATGTTCCTTCTGGGTCATTTTCAGTTGTAAACAGTATTATCGCCTTCACGCCGTATAATAAACACCCTGTTCTTTGCATTCCATACAGCCATGCGTATAGAAAGACGTCTCCTTTCGACAATGACGAACATAAATTAAGACCGACTTAAAGAGCTTAAGGATAAACTTCGCAATACCTACTTACTGTGTGAGTAATGTATTTAAGCTCTTCTGCAACTCTGATTCGTGTATAAGTAGATAAAATGGAGTAGACTTTCTGTCTTAACTAGCAAGGCATCGACTTCGAGGTAATCGCTTATCTTACATACAGACAAAGTGACGATCACTTACCAAATCAGAAATTCTCGTTAAATAAATATCTTGCATCAGTTATTTGGAAATCAAACGTAAAATTATTTATCGATCCACGACTGTTGACTCGCTGGAGGAATTCAGAAGTTGGGAAATTAATTTAACACGGATTTTATACAGGCAATAAAGAACATCTTGTTTTTAAATAAAGTCAACATGAGAAAATAATAAAAATAAATTGTATAGCCTAGAGATTAATATGATGGATATTGCAATGAGATTTAGAACAATGGAAGCAGTGTCGAAATTTAACATGTTAAATAATAAAGAACATTTTGTTTTAAATAAAGTCAACATGAGAACATAATAAAAATAAATTGTATAGCCTAGAGATTAATATAATGGATATTGCAATGAGATTTAGAACAATGGAAGCAGTGTCGAAATTTAACATGTTGCATATTCATATCTAATTAAATCTAATACAATCCTCTACAAAATAACTGAAAATAATAAACATCTCAGTAACTTTTAAAATTACTATAACATTATTAAAAGTAATCTACTAAGTTGTGTTCCGCAATAACTCACCAATCAATATCGCAAGCACCAAATTTTTCTAATTAAAGGGGATTCGAAAGTCCTCACAGGTTTGATAAAGTGGAGAAAAAAAACTACATATATTTGAAATAAATATTAATAACACTTTAAGCGAACAAACAGAAATGTACAGTAAAAAATTGTGTCTCTTTACGTATCTATATATCTACTTACGTCTTGAAACATAATAAATAAAGATATTTTAACTTGAAAGTTAAAAACTTTTATTTTACCTGAGAAAATTATAAAATTATTGATTAAAATTAAATATAACATTCGCGTCATACTGTCATATCAAGATTAAAAGGATTATATGAAAATAAAAATTATCAATAATATTAAAAAATATAATGACAAATATAAACCTAATTCGATACTATCAAAAAAATTTGTTCGTGGATTTTTAATGCTAGTAGTATTCTTAAATCATAACGATTCGCTATTTGTAGTCGTTTTTTTCAATAAATTTGTTTATTTAATCTCCGAAACATTAAATCCACAAATCGAAAAGAATAATTGTATTAAATCTTCAAAGAAATACCATTCCTGCTTTTTCAACCAGAATTGTTGATAGCGTTATTGAATCGTCGAAGAGTAATTTTTTTCTAAATTGCTATCTATCTATTTTCTATTCTATCTCCTCTTTCGGTTTTCACCCTACTCCCCCTTCCTTATTTTTATTAAATGCTTCCCAAATGTATCCGAGGGTACTATTACCTCCTTTTGTTTCAAAGCCTCTAAGAGGCAACCACTTTGGGAAACAGGGATTTAGATGCCGCCTCTGCGACCTTGGTTGCTGTTCATATTGTCCTTTTAACATCCCAAGTTTCATGTAACATTCCTGTAACATCCAAGGTCATGTCCTTGTCCGTGCATCCAAAAGTTTTATAAAATTCTCCGCAATGGAGCTATAGATTTTTAATTGAAACTTAATTTATATAAAGAGTGAAATTACAAATAAATAACCGAAGAAAATTTGCAAAAATAGGTTATATAGTACGGAAACAAAATTTCTATCTTCCTTCTGGATTGTATTATATTTTTTTTTTTTCTTCTCATAGTTACCAACGATGCTATTGTCGTTTGTAACAAGGTCAACAATTTTAAGTCATCGTATAGATCTTTTAATTGAATACAGTTTTCACACATTGTAAATTTTATAAAATTCTCTGCAATGGTCCTACATTAAAAATACTTTTAATTGACAACTTAATTTATATAAAGAATGAAAGTACAAAACAATTAACCAAATAAAATTCGCAGATAACTATTATACAATATAAAAACAAAATTTCTATCTTCCTTCTTGTATTATATTTTTTTTCTTGTCATAGTTACCAACGATGCTATTGTCGTTTGTGATAAGGTCAACAATTTTAAATCATCGTATAGATCTTTTTATTTGAAGACAGTTTTTCACACATTGTAAATTTTATAAAATTCTCTGCAATGGTCCTACATTAACAATACTTTTAATTGACAACTTAATTTATATAAAGAATGAAAGTACAAACAATTAACCAAATAAAATTCGCAGATAACTATTATACAATATGAAAACAAAATTTCTATCTTCCTTCTGGATTGTATTATATTTTTTTCTTGTCATAGTTACCTACGATGCTATTGTCGTTTGTAATAAGGTCAACAATTTTAAATCATCGTATAGATCTTTTATTTGAAGCCAGTTTTCACACATTGTAAATTTTATAAAATTCTCTGCAATGGTCCTACATTAACAATAGTTTTTAATTGGCAGCTTATTTCATATAAAGAATGAAAGTACAAATAATTAACCAAGGAGAATTCGCAGAGTATGGAAACAAAATTTCTCTCTTCCTTATGGATTGTGTTCCATTTTTTTTTTCTTATCACTGTCACCAACGATGTTATTGTCATTTGTAATAAGGTCAACCATTTTAAATCATGCTATAGATCTTTTATTTGAAGACAGTTTTCGTGCATTGCAAATTTTATAAAATTCTCTGCAATGATCCTACATTAACAATAAATTTTTAAATGATAACTTTCTATATTTAATCCCATTTAAATAAATAAAATTACAAATAAAAAAGATTATGCAAAATTCGTCAAAATCGTTATAATCAGAAGAATAATTTCGTCGGAACAGTTATACAACCCCTAGGAATTTAGATTTATACAATTTCGGTTTACTATGGGTTAGTTTAGAGAATCTAAATACAAACCCCTGTTTGAAGGACAAAGTTAGTTATAATTTTAAGAATATATGTTTAAAAATATTACATGTAAAAATAGATAATAATAGATTTATAACTAAAACTTTATTATTATGTTTTAATTCCTAAATTATTCATAATTTTCAGCACAAAAAAATCCAAAATTAAAATAATGCATATTAAAAAATAAAAAAGCAAAAATATTGCATTTAAAATAAAAATATTGCAAAATTCATTTTCGAGTTTATAAAAAAATTAAAAATGCAATATTTTTGCTTTTTTATTTTTTAATATGCATTATTTTAATTTTGGATTTTTTTTTGCACTGAAAATTATGAATAATTTATGAATTAATACATAATAGATTTATAACTAAAACTTTATTATTATTATCTATTCAGATAATAGATCCATAACTAAAACATTTAATTTATTTCGTTTGTCTGAAAGATAATTCTTTTTTTTTTTTTTTATTTCCATTAATATTGGAAAAATCGCTGATTATATTAATTTATCTTGATCTTGTTTAGATCTTGATTTTCTTCAATAAAAAACTCTGTTAGCAATTAATAGATAAGAATAAATTAATTTCAGTTTTAACATTATTTTACTTTATTACATGTACTTTATTTTTATGTCGATTTTTATCAAGATTTGATCACAAGTGCTTTTGTGCAAGGGGCTAAAGTTCATTGAAAGTTTTATGTCTGGAATACTGGTAATTCATTTTCAAACTCAAAGCAAATTGCAATGCACACAGCACAACCAACTTTCCATATTTAATCCCATTTCTAAATCGGACTTCTAAGGTAAGATGACTCCTTTAATTAACAGTAATTCTCGTTGCTATGAATTATTAAGCAGGGTTCTTTGGACTTAATTCATTTTTGCTTGGAAAGTTTTAATTAAATAAAAGTTCCTGCCACTTTTTTTAATATATTTTCAATAAAAGGCATAGGTATTTAGAATATCTCGGTATCATAAATAACTTTCCTTATTAAAATAAAAATTAAAAGTTTATTTTTGAAACAAACAAAAGCTTGTATTTTACTTTCCACAAAATCCTTTAATATTTCTTAGAAGGTCGATATCCCTTCGTACGCGAATATTTAACATAAAAGCAACAAAAATTAAAAAAGAAGCAAAGTAAGATTGTGGCAAGGATCGGAGAAGTGAATTGAAAAGATGTAACAATTATTGCCGATAAAGTTAATCAATACAAAGGATTGGCGATGTGCAATAGTTTTTACCATATAACTATTTTTTATTAATACGATATTCTGCTAAATACTATATTTTTGAATCTAAACTTCGCTTAGAAGGAAATTATCGCATGTTCAACTAGTACTGTGTAAGATTTATAAATAAATTAAAATAGTTTCTGCTATCTATTATTTCTGGTATCCTGGTCATTCGTAATACAAGTTTAATACCAGTTAATGTGAATTTAATTTAAATTACTTATTTTATTCACATTCAATTTCATTTCAATTTATATTCGTAAATAATGTGAAATATATGTTACTTGTAAATTTATAAAATGCAAAATTCTTCATTTCAATATAATTTTAATATAATTAGCTTAAAGTTCCTCTTATTGTAACTTCAGCCATTTTGTTTGCAAAATGGCTGAAGATTCAGATGGGAGAAGGAAACCCACTATTATTTCAATCATATCCGTGAAATATATAAATTTGTTGAGTACAGTATATGTGTGTAGCTAAGTATCTCTTTGTATGGATGCTCTGATCTGTTTAATGTCCCAATAGGCAACGTTACTGCTCAGAACACAGAAATAACATTGTTTACCAATTGTTCGCCCTTAAACAGGTACAGTTGAGGACAACTTCTTCAAAAAAAAAATACTCTCAGTTGGAAAGTGTATATTCCAGGCTTCAACCAAATTAAACATTTTTGGGATGTTTTATAGTGATCTATAGCTACACTTAACTTTAATCTTAATCCTTGAAATTTTTAACTGTCAATTTCTTTGAATTTCATTGTTCCAGAAATGAGATTTGCTGCCAACTAAGTTAAAAACACCATCATTTTGAGGAATGACAACAATTCCATGCCTTTATGTATGTTAAAAGTCGTAACACTTCATGTTTAGTTTGATCACACATTAAACTTAAATACTTGTTTGTTTTTTTTTATGTTTCCATCTGATGAATTTTCAGGACAGAAAATTTCCTAATTCTGTACCTAGTTTTTTGTACCTAATTTATGAAGTATTGTTTGATTAATGTTTTTACCAAATTTCGTTTAAATCAATGAATAAAAATTTCACCCTCACGATTCTTCTAATTTCTTTAATGTTTAAAAATTAGAGTGAAATAATCATAAAATTCATTAGCGTTATTTACTATAAATTCGCTTGCCAAATCTACCACTTCGGCAAATATTCTACAGAAATTTATCTTTAAATACACAATTTTAAAAATAAACAAAAATTTGGTATTTGCAGCAAATTCTTTATATTCGTTATCTTTTTTTTTTTTTTTTGGGGGGCTGATAGTTTATTCAAAAAAAGCAAAAATATTTTATAAAGTTACTCTTAAAAATAGTTGGTTTGAATTTAGGCGGATGCTTTAAAACTAACCACAGGTCAACACCACTTCTGCACTTCAAATTCTCATCAACTTACACATATTCTTTTTACAATGACATCTTTCTCTATCTTTCTAAAATATCGAATTTGACTGCGTTTTAATAGATATTTAATCACATTAATTCATGATTGAGATAATTACATAAATGTTTAAAAATTAAAACAAAGAAATTTCTCACCTTATTTTCAATAAAAATAATCATCTTAATCCAATATACTTTAAAATTACCTTTACATTTATTTTAAACTTAAATAAACGAATTCAAAGAAAATTTGTATTTTTACGTGTCAGATACACAAAAGATCTAAAAATTCCTTAAATTATACGAAACCTTGTATATATAAACAATTGTATAAATATATATTAAACAATTATAATAATAAACAATTAATAAACAATTTTATATAATTTATGAATAATTTCTCGAACTACTTTTACTGCCATCCCCATAAATAAATTGGTTAACCTTATTTCTAAATTCAATAGTTTCCATCAAGAATTCAGACTTGAAAATTTGTACAATCTTTTTATACATCTGCAAATTAAAATTCAGCTAATATGTAAACGTGTGTTGTTTCTCTCTCTAATAAGAAAAACATCTATATTTATTATAATCCTAGTCTAGTTCATGTTTTTATAATATAGACTCGTCTATGCATTACCGTTAATATCAATTCTCCTAATTATAAACCACTGATTTCGCGTCCTCTGTACCATTAGGCGGGCGTTCCTTTTATAAAGAAGCTTTACATGCAGCGCAGGTGATTATTTACCCGGTAATTCTTGTTAGCCACAGACAGAGATTTTTGGGCGTAACCAAGATTTCCTTAATGAGAAAAAAATCTTTGTTATCTATGAGGCCATTTACCGTTTCGTTCCCGGTATTATTAAATACTGCTTATCCTGTCATTTGGTTATTTAGTGACTGATGTACTGCAGTTTATGTTTCTATGTGTATGTTATGTTAAGGTTGAGATAGAAATTTTACTTAACTTTTATTGAAATTAGTGATTGTTAAATATAAATTTCTTTCTGCATATGTGTGTTCATTTTACACATGAATAATTTATTAAGGCCTTTTAAGAGACAAGAAATGTTTTGAATTGTGCCTACGATGTTGAAATAGAAATTTTATTTATTTAAATCTACATTAAAACTAGTGATTGTTAAATAAAAGCTTTTACATATTTTTTAAAATTCTAATCAATTTTATAGAAAGTTCACCGATAAATTTTTTCTTTCATCGATACAATAAAATAACTATTACATTATTTTTTTAATTCTAACTTTGTAATCAAATTTCCAAAATAAATTTGGATTAAAATGTTTGAATTTAAACTTATATTAATGGGACCAAATATTAAACTGTTGAATATGGTTAAATATTAAACTTACATTAAGGTACAAAACCTTTTCATTTGAAAAAAAATGAACAAAAGTTAGTTTTTAAAATTAAAAAAAAAAAAAAAGTCTACTTAAAACTTGAAAATGGAAAAAAAAAAAAATATTTATTTTATGCAAATCACAAGATATTAGAAAAAAGAGCATATACAAAACTATTTTTTTCGGTTACATGAAATTGTAATAGAACTTAATTGTTTCAAAACTGTGTTTATTTAAAAACATATTACGTTTTGTAAGTGTAGTTATAGTTTAACAAATAATAAAGTAAAATAAAAACACTAGTTGTGTTTTTACTATCTACATAAAATAATTTGGCTGATGCTAGTATTTATGAAAATAACTCAAAAATAAAGAAATAAGCCTTAAAATTGCCTAAAAATACGATTAATTCTTGCAGAAAATTATACAGACCAAATACATTTTTATTTTTATAAACAAGTAAGCTTCCTCTATTCAGTAAAATAAATTTGAATAATTTATAACAAAAAAAAAAGAAAAGAAATTGTATTATATTTTATTTCCACAAAATCATTCTTTTAAGGTGTTAATTTTCAATAAAAGGCGTTTGATCTTTTTTTTTTATATCAAGCAGAACAACAAAGTTATTCTATATTCATTTCAGCAAACATAAACACTTTATTTTTATAAGAAAAATATATGGATAAAACTAAAAAAAAAAAACATTACGTATTTTCAATAAAAGCATAAAAGTATCTCTTACAAAAATTAATTTAAGAATGTTTTTATATTGTTATTGTTTATATTTAATGAAATTATAATAAAATTTCCGTTAATATTCTTCATTAATTAATAAAGTAACTAAGTACTTGGCAGGTTATACTCTCTGTTAAATTACAATCAAAAAATTATAATTTATCTATTAGTTCATATTTTCGTGTATCTCCTTGCTGTTGATTACTCAACGGTTCTATTTATTTTTAAAATACTTTTATAATTTTTTATTTTGAACAAATGGTTTTTATATTTGTTTTTAAACATTTGCTCAAATATTAAAAATATGTTTGTTTTTTAATATTTGAACAAATGCTTTTTATTAATCAAATGTGTTTAAACCTTTATGGTCATATGTACTGCATTCGAAAAAGATAACTCGGTTTTACTTCTAATGACAATTATTGAGCAAAATATTTAATAAATTTATACTATTATATGATATCCACTATGATAAATAATAAATATGTTGTAGTAATTTTTTGCTCAGTTTTTCTATATTTTTTTATCATTTGTCAAATTACTAAATATTAATCACTAAAATAAGTACCTACGAAAAGAAAATATAATATGTATATTAATATAAGAATGCACACTGGTATTTAAATAAGTTAGAAACTTCATTAGTTTTTATATATTTTCTAAAGTTAAAATTTCAATAAATAATGTACATTCAGAGAATTTTAATTATTTAAAGAAATTCTTTAATTATAGTTATCTCAACAGATTGGGTAGTCTGTTTTAAATTATAACAACAATATATTCAACAAAAGATTCACGGAATCTTTCTATGTTCAAAAACGAAAATTTTTTTTAACATTTTTGTAATTAGACAGTATTAAAGCTCTGCATATTGAGATAATAAAAAACAAATATTTGTTAGTATGAATTTTTTTATTAATTCCACCACTATAATATTTAATTGCAAGCATTATAAAAATCATTTTCTATGCCTATTAAAGAAGGATTTATATTATATTAAAGTATTCCAAAAGATTTCGAGTAACATTTTCTTAAAAAAGTAGAAAATGAATGGAACATTAAATGGTTGAATTAAAAACCTTTTTTTTAAAAAGAAAATCTTTTAAACAAGGATTCTAAGAATAATCTTTTTTTTTATTCACTAATATAGATAGAATATACAAGAAAGTAAGAAAAATTTAGAATAAATTTCTCTCCACGGTTAAAACTTATTTTCAAAGTGGAATTTTTTTTTTTTTTTTTTACCTTGCTAGAATGTAAAAAATAAACAAAAAACAGGTCTGACTTTATTAAATTTATCCTTTTTACCAGAAGGAAAAAATTCCTTAATAACATTTTACTGCAAAACATTTTTAAATAAAAATGTCTCATTTTATTAAAACTTACTTTGATAGTTAGGTAGGAATATTTGCAGAATAAGATAAACTTTAAAAAAAAATCGCTTTTGTAGCTAATTATAGAATAACTTTTGAGAATAAAAGTGTGTACCTTGTGTTCTGTAAAACTGTTAGACGATTATCTAAGAAAATTGTATCCCTAAAAATAAATTTAAAACTTATTTTCAGGAAATTCAAACTCTTGTTAAAAAAGAAAAATTAGTAATTTACAAAATGTAGGAATAGTTAATAAAAGTGTTTCACGATATAAATTTATGAATTAATAAATAACAATAAAATTTCATACGCCTTATTTTAATAATTATAAAATTATATAAAAAATATAAAATTTAAGCTAAAAATAAAAAATTTTAAATCAAAATCCTTAGTAATTTATGACATAAAATTTTATTAATAGCTTGATTTATTTTAAATATCAAACAAATCCTTTTTATATTAAAAAAAAAAACTAATGAAGAAATTTTTTTTTTTATTATTGAAAACATTTTAAACAGTCTTTTATATATAACTTAGAAAGATATTTATATCTTTTGAAACTATTCGAAAATGCAAAGGAAATTTCCATCATGTAAATTTTGTGTTAAAATTAAATTTTATTTTTCAAAATAATGTAAAAATTGTATTTAATGCATAAAAGAATATTTTTATAGTACAGTCTTGTCAAATACCTTAACGCAATTCAAATATTTATTAAAAGAAAAATTACAGCAATAATATAAAGTGTTCAGTTACTATATGGATATAAGAAAATTTTTAGTTTAATTTAATGCAACTATATTTAAAATTAAATAAATTAACTAAAATTACTTAATTATATGTATATTATTTTAATTAACTTATTATTACTTTTAATTTAATTTTATAAATTATATTACAAGAGGAATTTACTACTGTGTCCAAAAAGTAAGACCAATTTTCAATTTAAAATTCCCGGGGCTTATGGAATTTTATTTTTTTTTTTCTTTTAGGTTGCGGGCACTGCCCTTGACATCTGTGGGAAATTTGATGGCAAAATATTCATTAGTGTTTCAGCTACGCTTGGCTTTGTGAGACGCTAAAACAGATTACGGCGATTTTTGAAATGTCTGAATTAATTGAGCAAAGAACTTGAATTACATTTTGTTTGCGAAAACGTATAGAATGTCGCAGAAGGCATTCAGTGAACATTCCCATATCGGAAAGAAATGTTTCGAAGTGGTATAAACAGTTCAAAGAAAGCAGCGAACGCGTTGAAGAAAAAGAGCCCTCTGGTCGACCATCAACTTCAACCGCCGAAGCTCACATCCAAAACATTAAAGATTTGGTGATTGCGAACCGTCGATTTACAATTAAGAGACCTTGTTGCTGATGTTGGAATTTCAAAAGGATCGATCAATTCCATTTTGAGCCTCAAACGCGTCAAATCTCGATTGGTAACGAAAACATTGAATGCGACAGCTCACACTGCATTGATTCTTCGTGACTTTTTCACCAAAATTGAAACCCATATCGTTCCACAACACCCGTATTCACACCATGCGACTTCTGGATATTCCCTAGATTCAAAAGACCACTGCTTAAACACCGTTTTGAGTCGATTGATGAGATTCTACGTGAATCGCCGCACGCTTTGAAGGCCATCCCTGTTGATGACTTTTTAGCATCCATTGACGATTGGAAAAAAGTTGGCATCGGTGCATTGTGTAAGGAGGGGATTACTTTGAAAACGATGAAATAAATTTGGAAGAATAAATAAAGAGTTTTTGAAAAAAAATAATAGGTCTTACTTTTTGGGCACAGTAGTAAATTTATAACATCATCCCACACTTTTTAAAGATATTTGATTCTCCTATGAACAAATTGATATTAACAGATTAAATATTCAGTTTAGTTGTTTAAAATATTCATCTTCAAAACATGTTTCATCTCAAAGGAATTATTAGTAAATGAATTTTAAAAAACCCCGTTCTATTAATTATGTTGATTTTTATGGCTGTAGGATATAAAATCAATTTCTTTTGGACACAGGGACGTAAAATCAGTTTCCCTGTGGAAGCCAAATCAATTTATTTAAAAGACCCCCCATGAATAATCTGTTTTCAGCAGAAAAGTTTTTTAATTAATAAGATATAAGATGTTATTACTTTCATTGAAGCAAGATTAAATTGTTTCTAAAATAAATTATTTTATCACGCTGTTTCTCGGGTTTAGTCAAACTTTTTGTTAAAAAAAATTTAATATGTATATTATAATTAATTTCTTTTGTATTTTCATAAATAATTCTTTGTGGTTGTATTAATTTCTATCGGGATTTACGAATTTCTTGAACAACATGAGTCACATCTTGTTATTATATATTTTGCATAAATATTTGTATTCTTTTTGATTTGATATTGCAGTTATAATCATTCACGCTTTTGATATTTATGTTTGTCTAACGATTTTCAGATTTGTTATTGCAGTTTATACTCACTTCTGAACTTGAACGGTTTCTTCCTTCTTTCTATCTCTTTTTGAGAGGGTTGAATGTGAGGAACTTTTTTTTTTTCTTACGCAAATTTCTTATGCAAATTGCTTAGATAATTTGGGGTAGCGCCTATTATTGCGCAGATTAAAAATGGTTATGTTTCTGGATACTTCCTTGTCAATTCTCGGTTTTTGTGCTGCAGATTTCAAACGGGGACTGATGACCGAGTGACTAGCACCTTGGCTCTCGGTGCCACAGTTTTCGTGTTCGAATCCCGGCAGTGCCATGGATGATGATCCACTTTAAAGAGTACATTCCGGTCTAATAAGACTGTAGAGAGTTGGGTGTAGGCTTGTCATCCCTACCCCGTAAGAAAAAAAACATCTCTTGTCTCGAAATCTACCAGTGGGCACACGGCCTTGGAACACCATGGGACAGTTACGCCAATGAGGATGATGATTGCAAACGGCAGGATTTTAGTAAGTCGTTAGTTACTAGAACTTTAGATATGTAAAATGTTTAGCATAACACAGGTTACGTGCTTCATTCCTTACAGGTTATTTAAAAAAATGATATTGTTAAGCGTTTTTTAAACATTAAAATAGGATGGATTCATAAGGAACACTGGGCCCATGGAACTTTAAAAATCACTCTCGGAGTCGATTGATGCATGCGTGAGTGGAGATGATATCAATATATACTTTAAAGTGAGATGAAATATAAACTAATATTACATATGTTTAGGGCAGCTACTTAAAATGATTTGTTTTTAAACGTGTGTTGTTGCTGATTTCAAAAGTCAGGATTTTGATGTGAAATCGTTAGTTACAAGAACATACGTTTACTGTAGCACAGGACACATGACCTGCTACATTTCTGCCATCAAAATTTTCAGGTACTAGGCATGGCACTAGCTCACTAGGTTGGCACTTTTATAGCTTTCTGTTCGAGCCAATTGGAGGGGGACTTTCCTGTTTATGAATTTTCATGTTTATTCTTAGCAAAGCCGCAGAATTGTACAACTTGGCATCATTTTCCAGATTTAGAACCAAACTCTCAGATTTCGGAAACCAATACGCTGTCCACCAGGAATAGCATACGGAGATTTCGAGGAAGCGAATATGACGTCGCAGAAAAAGCGCGTGGTTTTGGTTGTACCGGAAGTGATGCCTTGTTAGGCTATTGGAAATAAAAAAATTCCATATGTTGATAAGGCAGAAACTTTTCTCGGTGGCAGTATTGGTACTAGCTAGTTTTGACACTAGCACACAAAGCAAAAATAATACAGCAGCTATAAATGTAATAAAATGATGATTTGATGATCAAAGCTAAAAGAATTATTCTTGTCTGTGGCTGTTCCGTTGGTTCCTCTTATCCAGAAATTGGAATTTTCGAAGATTATTTGGAATTCATTCAAATTGTAGTCCTATATGCTGACAACTTAAAAGGAAAGTTATATAAATTTTTATGAAGAAATAGCATTACTATTATTATTATAAATGAGTTACAAAGGCAAAAATTGAAGACTAAAATAAATTTATGGCACCATGATATCCATTTGTATGTCATAAAATCTGAAAAGATTTTTGGAGCTAACTATTACAGAGGGGAATGTGAGAAAGCCCTTATAATTGAGAAAGAAAACCATCTTTGTCCAAAAAGCCTACCACATATGTTTGTGTATGATTGTCAATCTCCAAAGATGTAAAGACTTTGTAGGTTAAACAACTCAACTTTGTTGATTCAAAAATTGCTTTGAAGCACACAAAGTGATGGTAGGAAAAATAAGAATAATTCCATATGGGACAAATGAACTTAAAAGTATAGGAGTTTTTAATCATTTTCTTTATTTTTCCTGTTTCCATATCATTCAAGTATACTTTTTTGTTAGATACATGTTAAGTGCTAAACAGTGATTGAAAGACAGAAGTGTTCCGAAGAAGAGATTAATGCGATACGCTACAATATCCATTTTATCAATAGTTCGTTATAACCTCAAAAAGACTTACGTTTCCAACAAAAAATTATTGGCTAAAAAAAACAAAACGGCCACTTCATATTTTTTGATATTGATTGAAAGAGGCCAATCGACAGGAGAACATTTGGTAAATTTGCACTAAAACAATGTACAGATGGGACAGAAAAATTTTCAAAAGATATGAAGCATACGAAGAATTTTGCAATTGGTTGTTTTTTATCCAACACAAGAGGTTTATAGCTATTACTCATAACATGAAAGGGTTCGTAATGATCTTTCCTCCTAATTTCTAGTTTCTAAGTGTTTTTTGTTTTTTTTTACATTAATATTTTTTTCAGTTTTGATGACCAGTTCATTTTAACGCAGACGATGAGCATATATTAAAAAAAATATCCATGTTATCCCTCAAAGCAAAAACAGGAAATGCATCACAAACTCTACGCTCCAAAGGAGGAAAAGTCATTAAAATTTGGGAGCATGAATTTAAACAACTAACAAAGGAAAATCCATAAGTACAAAGATTTTTAGAAGCACACTGTAAGATAAGGTGAAATCTAAACATTCATTTTTCGGTTGATGCACAAATCAGCTAAAAGTTTTCACGAAGGAGGCGTTAATCAGAATCGTTGAAATTACTTCATTACATCCTTGGCTAAGATATTTGATTTCTGCTTTTTTATTGTTTTGTTTCTGATTGTTACTGAAAAGTTGTTTTTTTTTTTTTCTTTTGAAGGTTAAAAAAAGTCATCCTGAAGGTTAAAATGGTCCTCCCTAAAATTATTACCTAGGATTTCAAAAGATGTACGAAATTATTTTGTTATAATACTTTATGTAGTAATTCCATCTCGTGCATTTTTATTTGTCAATACTTCCATATCGATTTCAGGGAAAATTTATGTTTTCCCTTTGTCTACCTTGTACCGAAAATCTGCAATAGATTTCTTGCACTCACAATGATGAAAGAGTATTATTGGATATTATTAGTACATTTGTGTTAGAAAAGATTTTATGTTGCTGAACTAAACATATTAGGTGGCATTTTTTTCTCTTACAGGAGTTATATAATCTAAAAACTATGCTTAGAGAACAAAAAAGGGGAGTGACGTGCTGTAACATGCGAAGACGTGCACTGAATTATCGAAATTTACTTATATGGTGATTAATTTTGTACTTTTATTCTTTTTAATTTTTTACTGGCTTGATTGCAGATTTGTTAATGAAAAATAAGACATATTATAACAAATAACAATTTTTTTTTTCAACTTTCACACATAAAACCCTTATTTTAATAATATTTCTAATCTTATCAATTAAATAATAATCAGAATATATGCTACATGCCCGACTCATGACTCAGTGGTAATGTGAGCCGCTGAGTATAGTTATTAAATTTTGATAATATAAAAAAATTAGCTCTTAGTTTAAATAGTTTTAATACAGTTTAACATAATCCTATGAAAATTTTAAGAGATTAAAAAGCGAAAAGTTGTAAACAAGAAAAAAAAAAAATTACAAAATTATATGCAACAAAAGAGTAAATTCAAAATAATTATTTGATTTTTCCCTATGGGTACAAAAATTTACTGTTTGCATACAACTAGTATTTTTTAAATAAAAAAAATCCTTTTTAATTTTATAACTACATATGTAACTTATGTTAAATTACTATGTAATTTTTTAAAAGAAGGCAAAATGCTAATTTTGTCACTTTTCGAAAAATAAAAAGTAAAATTTTATTGTTATTTTGTATTTTATAAGTATTTTTTTCACAAATCGAAATTTTTTTTTTTCAATATTTGCATAAATTTTGTTTTTCTGATAAAATGAACATGAAGGCACAAAAACAATGCAAGCATTATTTTATTGTAAACAAGGAATATATTAAAAGAGAGATTCATGTATCTGGTTTTGCCTTTTTAATGTTTTATTGGATAATTCTGAAAACGTTTTTTACTGACAAAATTTGCAGCTATATCCATTTCCTTCAAAACTAAATGAGATTTTTTCAAGCCTGTCGGCGATTGTTTTTGATTTCGAAATAAATCTACTAATCGTAGAATATTAGTTTGAGGTAATCATTTTTCTCTTATAAATGATTTCTCCTTAAGGAGTCCATGCTAATATTGAATGCTTTTTTTTTAAGACTTCAAATTATTCTTTTGTTGTATTTAAGTATCGAACTTTTGTATTCTTGTTTGTATTTAAGTATCGAACTGTGTATTCTTGTTTGTATTTAAGTATCGAACTGTGTATTCTTGTTTGTATTTAAGTATCGAACTGTGTATTCTTGTTTGTATTTAAGTATCGAACTGTGTGTATTCTTGTTTGTATTTAAGTATCGAACTGTGTATTCTTGTTTGTATTTAAGTATCGAACTGTGTATTCTTGTTTGTATTTAAGTATCGAACTGTGTATTCTTGTTTGTATTTAAGTATCGAACTGTGTATTCTTGTTTGTATTTAAGTATCGAACTGTGTATTCTTGTTTGTATTTAAGTATCGAACTTTGTATTCTTGTTTGTATTTAAGTATCGAACTTTGTATTCTTGTTTGTATTTAAGTATCGAACTTTGTATTCTTGTTTGTATTTAAGTATCGAACTTTGTATTCTTGTTTGTATTTAAGTATCGAACTTTGTATGCTTGTATTTAAGTATCGAACTTTGTATTCTTACTTGTATTTAAGTATCGAACTTTGTATTCTTCTTGTATTTAAGTATCGAACTTTGTATTCTTGTTTGTATTTAAGTATCGAACTTTGTATTCTTGTTTGTATTTAAGTATCGAACTTTGTATTCTTGTTTGTATTTAAGTATCGAACTTTGTATTCTTGTTTGTATTTAAGTATCGAACTTTGTATTCTTGTTTGTATTTAAGTATCGAACTTTGTATTCTTGTTTGTATTTTAGTATCGAACTTTGTATTCTTGTTTGTATTTAAGTATCGAACTTTGTATTCTTGTTTGTATTTAAGTATCGAACTTTGTATTCTTGTTTGTATTTAAGTATCGAACTTTGTATTCTTGTTTGTATTTAAGTATCGAACTTTGTATTCTTGTTTGTATTTAAGTATCGAACTTTGTATTCTTGTTTGTATTTAAGTATCGAACTTTGTATTCTTGTTTGTATTTAAGTATCGAACTTTGTATTCTTGTTTGTATTTAAATATCGAACTTTGTATTCTTGTTTGTATTTAAGTATCGAACTTTGTATTCTTGTTTGTATTTAAGTATCGAACTTTGTATTCTATTTAAGTATCAAACTTTGTATTCTTGTTTGTATTTAAGTATCGAACTACGGCAGTTTTTAAAATTCTAGTTATAATAGGATCTGCTTTTTTTCTGAATCAAATTTCAGCTCTAAATTTTATTTTCTTTTCTTCTTCCATCCACTCTTGTTGGGGATAACGTACATAAGCAATTTTTGTAAAACTTGTAACTGATTCAGCTTTTATTCTCGGGTAAATCCTTTTCCAAGTTATTCCTTTTTGCGTTTTAAAAATTGAAATAAGTTAATTGACAGCTAACTCTACTTGACCTTCTGGTACCCAAATTAATTTTCTACTGTGCTCCATTTAACAAAGGAGTAATTATTAAAATTTAGCTGTTAATAACAAACATAAACTGTTGAATCAATACATTTCCATTTTTTATAAACATGGCAGTTTTTTATCAGAAAGTTGAAGCACATTCACATAAGTATTTAATAACATTGTTAGGATCAAGTGTGGAGAGTCAACCAAAAAATTTCCGATTTCTGACTCTTTAACGCAATTTTATCTATTATGTTCTTTTCGCTTTAAAAAAATTTATTCAATAAATTTATTGATTTTTTGTTTAACTCGCAGCTTTTGCATTAACAAAGCATTTATCACAACTTTAAATTTGTATTAACTTAAAATACATCATTTTACTCTAAATTTACTTACCAAAAATATATATCCTATAAAAATAATAATAAATTGATAGGTATTATAAGATAGCGTATGACAAGCAAAAGAGTCGTACATTTTAATCACAAAGTGCGAATGGCTGATATGACTATCTTTTATCTACTCTCTTCCTTCAGATGTTAATTTTCTACCAAATCTTGATGGGCTAGTAAGGTTTCTTTTTCATTCTGGGTTCTAGTCTGAATAAAGGAGGGTACAAATGGATTGTTAGGCAAACGAATTGTCGACACATGCATTCCCTGTTACGTTCAGCGAAACGTTTTTTTGATACGAGAAGAAAAAAAAGAATTTCATTGTTCTTAACAGGTTTGGAGGTGAGAAATTAGGCAAAATGAATGAATTCAATCATTCACTTAACTTCAGCGCCTGTCATTAGTGAAAAGTTTAGTTAAAGATTTCAGAAGAAGAATCTTTTAAATTCTTATAAAAGTTAGTCCAATTAGCAGAGATATTTCTGGTTAGTTCCAATATATATAAAGTTAGTACTGAATTAGTTATGATCAGAGAACAGTTCTGGAGATAATTCTATGGAGTAAGAGGAACATAAATCTTCGCTACCATGTGAAGCGTTAAGTTATAGAGATCAGTGCCAATTTGATTATTTCGTTCACAGCGCCAAGAGAAGTGATTAACGTTAAAAATAGCCACAGGATTTAACCTGAGATAAGAAGCTAGGCCAGTAGTTAGAAGAGTGGAATTTTACAATAAACGTAGACCAATGCAATAATAAGATTAGGAAAATTATTTATAACAACTTAAGAACAGTACTTTGGATTGAATTAAGGTGACTAGGGTGATTTCACTATGAATAATATTGTTTTTAATGAAAATTCCTGTTCCATCATATGCTTCAGGAATATGTGGGCCATCACTTCTATACAAAATATAATTAGGAAGTATATTAGCGAGTAAACATGGGTTTCCTGAATTAAAATAATATTTGGATTATGAGTGTTAATGAAATTAGTGATATCAAGCAATTTAGAAATAATTTAATTGCATTATGCTCAAAACATTGTATAATTACAAATTGTAGAATTTATTAAGTGGATTGTTGAAATTGTTTAAAATATTTTCTATTCCACATAAGAATTAAAAAGATTAAACATCAATTATTTCTTTTATTACGTAAAAGAATTATTCAAAAGTATCTAACAGTAAGTCGTTGTTAAACATGTTGTGATGATTCCCCACAGTAAAGATAAGCGATGGAGTTGTTTTGGGGATATTTCCTTGTATCATATTGGCAAATGATACGGTTTCATAAATAAGCCGTGAAGGTTTAATCAGTAATAATATTTCTTTTCACCACATCTCACCCGTACCAAGGGCTTTGAAGCCTCCTACCAGTTAACAAGTAACAAAAAAAAAAAAAATTTAAGTCAATTCCTCCTATTTTTTTTTTATTTTTTTTTTTTTACTATATTGCAGAAAGTCCTTTATAAATAATTTTCATTCATTTTTTTTTAAAGTTTATCTGGAGCCATCTATTGGTAGATACAAGCAACTTAAATCTAAAAAAAAATATAATTAATTAATTAAATTTAATTAGTGAATAAATATTTGAAAAAACTGTATTAACATCAAGTGTCATCCACTACAAGTTTAAAAATAAATGCATTTGAGCTTGAATGGATGAATAAAACAGTAATTTATGAACGATTGAAAATTTGAACAAGATATATATAGGAGAGTGTGAACTAATAGAAGAAGGAATTGAAAAAAAGGCGAGACTGGAACATTGGTGGTCTACATGTAGACTACAAAAAGATCTTGAAACAGTAACATTTGATATTCTAGGTTTGGGGAATTTTTGACACCCTCTAAAAGAGTCAATATGTCCATGCTCAACACAGTTGGGGATTTCAATTTTTGTTACAGATTTAGCTTTTTTTCTTTGGTGCTATAAATTTCTGTTAAGGTAATGGTTTCCAAAACATTTTGAGGCACCTTTTACTTATAATATATAGTTACAATTTTGCAAAGAAATGTGGAAATAATTTCAGGAAAGCATTGTGTCGTTCTTGGCTTTACCTTATAAATTAGAAACAAAAGGAAAAAGGAAATTCAATGTTCGATCAATGCTTTTGTAAAATTTCATTAAATTCAATGAATAAAAATTTCACCATCAAATTTGTTCTGGTTTTTCCAAACATTTTTAAAACCAATGTAATTTAAAATTGATGGCAAAATTTGAACACCTCGCTAATACCATGTTTATGTTAAAATCACATAATTATACAACTTCAAATAGCTCTTGATTTAATTAATCTTTCGATAATAAATTAATAATTAATTAGCTGACTTTTGGAAATAAGCTCTAAATTCATAAATATGAAATAAAAGTTAAAAAACTAAAAACACACACACTTTTTTTTTTTTTAAACCGAGCTAAATATTATTATCTCTTTTAATTAAACTATCATTATACCAATTAAATTTTTTTGAATTTCAAGTATTGTAAATTATTGTATAATGTACTTAAAATTGCAAAACTTATGAATTTTTAAATTCATGTAATTTTTTTCTTAAAAGATTCCAATAATTTTGAATACATACATCATTCAAATAATAATTAAAGCAAATAAAATTGTTAAATATAAGCTATAAAAAACCTGATATTTATGCAAAAAAAATAATAACTTAAAAATGCAATTTAATTTTTATTCCATTTAAAAACAGAGCAAGTTGTTTAGAAAACTTTGTGACATCAGCTTTATAGAATATTTAAACCACTGTGAAAAAGTTTTTCCTGTTTTTAATACTTCAGAACTTTTTTTTCCTTTAAAAATAAATACGTAAACATCAAAATTAAAAAATGCTTATGATTAATTAAACTTCCTATAATTAATAGGAGAGTGAAAGTGTCCTCAACTGCTGTTCTGCCTGTGCTTTCAAAAAAAAAAAAAAAAAAAAAAAAAAGGTCATACACCAAGGGATTTTTTTTTTACCCTACATCAAAAGCACAACAACAATCAATAGACTTTCCCAAAATGACGGGATCCAAGTTGATCCACCCTCTTTTAAGTTTACTACCGCCATCTATCTTTAGAAATATGAACTAAACTTATCTACTTATGTAATTCATGAAAATTTGCACTTCGGCATCACCTAAACTATTTTAGATCTACATTCTTAGTTTTCTTCACATAATTTTGCTTGAAAATTTTAAAACTTACTATAACCGTTATTCATTGAAATTAGTTTCTAGTAATTTATTATCGATCTTTATTTTTCAGCGTTAAAATAAATTAAAAGTAATTTTGCTTTCTGTTATTATTTAACAAAAATGTGGATAAATTTGTTTGCATATAGCACGATATAATTTTAAAATCTGAACTCTGTGCGATATCAGTTCGTTTTAAATAATATTTTTTATGTTAAACGATTTTCTTTTAACAATCCATTCGTGTATTTTATTTCCATTTATTTAATAATTTGTTGTTGTTGGTTGGGTGGGTTTTTTTTTTTTTTTTTTTTTTTTTTATTATTGTTTTTCATGCTATTGGTACCGAAAACACTGAACGCGCCAGCTCACACTGCATTGATTCTTCGTGACATTTTTTCGAAAAGGACTGTCCTCTCTAAAGGTGGTCACCTTAACCAAAAATAAGTAGTTATTTTTAATATATTAAATTTTCAAAGAAGCAATACAGCTTGTTGTATTGGAAGATACTGTACATTCACCAGACACAAATAAGATAATATATTTGTGCCCGTTTTCGAAAAAAAATGTCCTCCTATGTGCCCTTTTCGAAAAAAAATGTCCTCCTATGTGCCCTTTTCGAAAAAAAAAAATGCCCTCCTATGTGCCCTTTTCGAAAAAAATGCCCTCCTATGTGCCCTTTTCGAAAAATGCCCTCCCTATGTGCCCTTTTCGAAAAAAAAAATGCCCTCCTATGTGCCCTTTTCGAAAAAATGCCCTCCTATGTGCCCTTTTCGAAAAAATGCCCTCCTATGTGCCTTTTCGAAAAATGTCCTCCTATGTGCCCTTTTCGAAAAAAAAAAAAATGCCCTCCTATGTGCCCTTTTCGAAAAATGCCTATGTGCCCTATGTGCCCTTTTCGAAAAATGCCCTCCTATGTGCCCTTTTCGAAAAATGTCCTCCTATGTGCCCGTTTGAAAAAAAAAATGCCCTTTTGCCCTTTTCGAAAAATGCCCTCCTATGTGCCCTTTTCGAAAAAAATGTCCTCCTGCCCTTTTCGAAAAAAATGTCCTCCTATGTGCCCTTTTCGAAAAATGCCCTCCTATGTGCCCTTTTCGAAAAAATGCCCTGCCCTATGTGCCCTTTTCGAAAAATGCCCTCCTATGTGCCCTTTTCGAAAAAAAAAATGTCCTCCTATGTGGCCTTTTCGAAAAAATGTCCTCCTATGTGGCCTTTTCGAAAAAAAATGTCCTCCTATGTGGCCCTTTTCGAAAAAAAAATGTCCTCCTATGTGGCCTTTTCGAAAAAAAATGTCCTCCCTATGTGGCCTTTCGAAAAAAAATGTCCTCCTATGTGGCCTTTTCGAAAAAAAATGTCCTCCTATGTGCCTTTTCGAAAAAAAAAATGAAAAATCCTCCCTATGTGACCTTTTGAAAAATGCCCTTTTCTTTTCGAAAAAAATGTCCTCCTATGTGCCCTTTTCGAAAAAAAATGTCCTCCTATGTGCCCTTTTCATGCAAAAAAAATGTCCTCCTATGTGGCCTTTTCGAAAAAAAAAATGTCCTCCTATGTGCCCTTTTCGAAAAAAATGTCCTCTTTCTATGTGCCCTTTTCGAAAAAAAATGTCCTCCTATGTGGCCTTTTCGAAAAAAAAATGTCCTCCTATGTGCCCTTTTCGAAAAAAAAAATGTCCTCCCTATGTGCCCTTTCGAAAAAATGTCCTCCTATGTGCCCTTTTCGTCAAAAAAAAAAATGTCCTCTATGTGCCCTTTTCGAAAAATGCCCTACAACCCTATGTGTTCTTTTCGAAAAAATGTGGAATTTTGATTGGAAAACTTTGAAGGCGATGAAACAAATTTGGAAGAATAAATAAAGAGTTTTTGAAAAAAAAAATCATTCGTCTTACTTTTTGGCACAGTAGTAAGCAGGTTATACTCACCTTTTATTAATTCATTATTTAATTTAGAAACTTGTATAATTTATATTTACAAGTTTGTGCTGCTGTGTTGTTGCCTGAAGTGTAAAATAATTTAAATTTAGAATTTATTGGAGCTTATTATAATTAAGTGAAGAACATAATAATGTTATTAAGTTTTAGTTTCAATAATTAATTTATTCACGGTGTGCTTTTAGTCGTTCGCTTTTAGTTTTAAATTTAATTTTTGGGGTGAAAAAATAAAAAAGAAAAGCAAATGTCATTTCAACGATAAACTGGAAAAAGTAATTTCTCTTCCTCATATCAAAGGAAGATATCATTATTTTCTGCAATATTTGCAACGGAAAATTTTGTATTGCATTTGGAGGCAGGGCTGGTTTGTTACGAAACACTTGACCACCAACAAACATAAGCAATCATTAGATGGCATCGGCGTCCAGTTGAAAAGTAAAAGGTTCTTTTAAAGATTCTCAAGATATGAAACCAACATTGCAGATGTTTTACATCATAATTCGCATTCAAAACTCTCATAGTATGAATTGTATGATTTAGTTAATGAAAATTTTTCACAATGGTAAATTTTCATGCTCCGAACAAAATGCGAGGCTATAATTAAATCGTTTAAAAATTATTCTGACAAAATAATTGAAGAATCGGAAACTGTAGTATTTGTAACGGTTTTAACTCCTGCATTCAAATTATAATAAAACTAAAGTGTATCCAATACTAGTAAGATATTTTAATGTTACCAAGGGTATTCAAGTAAAAAATTTTTAAACTTAGAATCCACTGATAGATAAATGCTGCAATTCTGCCAAACCTTCTGTAAGGTACTATACACTGAAGTGACAAAGTCATGGGATAGCAATTGCAAATTTTCAGATGACTAGTAGCATCGCGTATAGGTATAAATGCGCAGTGCTTTAGTCATTTCTGTTCAAGTTATTCATGTGAAGAGGTTTTGACGTGTGATGATGACCGCGACCAAGTGCATGAACGTGGAATGTTAAAACGCATGGGTCATTTTCGGAAATCGTTAGGGAATTCCAACATTCCCAGATCCACTGTGTCAGAGTGTGCGAGTATGACATTTCAGGCATAACATCCCACCATGGACAGCGCAGTGGTCGACCGCCTGCTTAACGACCGAGACCGGCGACGTCTGCAAGAGTCGTAAATTCTAACAGACAAGCAACACTGCGTCAAATAACCAAGAAATCAATGTGGGACGTACAAGGGACTTGTCTGTTAGAACTTTGTGCGGAAAATTTTGACTTTCTTGGGCTATTCAGCAGAAGACCGACTCGAGTGCCTTTACTGACAGAACGACCTCGCTTGCAGCGACTCTCGTGAGCACGTGAGCATATCGGTTGGTCCCTAGATGAATGGAAAACCGTGGCCTGGTCCGATGAGTCACGATTTCAGTTGGTAAGAGCTGATGGTAGGGTTCGAGGCGTGGCGCAGACCCCACGAAGCCATGGACCCAAACTGTCAGCAAGGCACTGTTCAAGCTGGTGGTGGCTCCGTAATGGTGTGGGCTGTTTTTTCATGGCATGGACTTGGTCCTCTGGTGCGACTGGACCGAACATTGACTGGAAATGCTTATGTTCAGCTACTTGGAGATCACTTGCAGCCATTCATGGACTTCATGTACCCAAACAACGATGGAATTTTATGGATGACAATGCGCCATGTCACCGGGCCACAACTGTTCGCGATTGGTTTGAAGAACATTCTGGACATTTCCAACGAATGATCTGGCCACCTAGATCGCCCGACATGAATCCCATCGATCATTTATGGGACATCATCGAGGTCTGTTCGTGCCCAAAATCCTGCACCATCAACGCTTTCACAATTATGGACGTCTATCGAGACAGCATGGCTCAATATTCCTGCAGAAGACTTCCAACGACTTGTTGAGTCCATGCCACTTCGAGTTGCTGCACTTCGCCGGCCGAAAGGAGGGCTGACACGATATTAAGAGGTATCCCATGACTTTTTGTCACTTCAGTGTATGTCACTTTCCTAAAAGTCTCGACACGAAGCGTCCATTTCTGAAAGGACAGGGAAAAAGTCATTTCTTTCTTTTTCTCACAGGTTTGGTTTGTCGCTCTACGGTTATTTTGTGCACACTTTAGGCTACTTAGACCGGGACTTACAGTTTAACGAGGATTCCGAACCACTAACAAACATCCATGACACCGCCAGGATTCGAACCCAAAGCCTGTGGTACCAAAGGTCAGAGCGCTAGCAGTTGGCCATCAAGCCACTTTTCCACAGGAAAACGAAAAAAAAAAAAATGGAAGGAAGCAACAATAGAGGGGATATAAATTAATTTGGTCAAATGAGGAAGTTAATTTCAACTGAGATAGAGAGGGTCTAATTGTTGCCAAGTATTAGAAAGAAAGACAATAGAACATCAGTTGGAGAGTAAATCATTTGAGTTAGGATAAATTTGATGAGAAGATCAATTATCGGTAGGTCAGTTGAATTTAGTATAAATTTGAGTCGAGACTTCGTTAACTATGTCGTTCGTATAAAAGCTATAAAGACTGAAGAAACAATACCTAAAGGTAGTTATTTATTTAACTCGACAGTCATCATCACAGTAGACAAATGATCGGCAAACTATTGCTCTTTAACCATTGAGTGCTGCCACGAGTCGATTTCAACGGCATACAATCAATGGTGAAGTGTCGATCAGTGTGGATAGTAAACAGTGTGGTAGTAAACGTAGTGTGGGCAGGTGCAAGCTATTTGGCGGGGATAAGGCAAATGAAACCAACGCACGAATTGAACGAGAACAAGCCAACAATAGCTTGCCTGTCAATGTGTATAATGGTCAGTGTCTAGCGTACCGAAAGATTTTCATGCAAGGGACGAGAATATCTACTTGGAGCATTAATATACTTCTATCTTTCAACCAACTACAGATTTCAGAAGTATTTTGGCATCAATTTAATAAGTTGCATAATTTTTGTGTTGGTGCTTTTATTGTTAGCATGTTTTTAGCTGCCATCTATTTGATATGCCTACAAGAAAAAAAGCTAAGAAAAACGGAAAGAAAACTGTGAATTTAATGTTAAATAAATAGACCGAAACGTTCGCGTTTATAAAAAAAAACCATATAACTTTCGGGCCTGTTTTATTTGTCAAGAAAAATTGGAGCATATTAAATATTCAAATTTAAAGAACACTGCTCAATATGTGTGTCATTTGGCAGTAGATATCTCACCAGTGATGCGAGGAAGAAAGCACTTGAGAATTTCATAAAGTCAATAAAAAACAGGTTTTATATTTAATTATTGGATGAAATCTTCCAACAATGATAATATTTGTAGATTTATCGTTAATTAAAATATAGCTAAGAGAGGCAAATCATCAAAGACGATGAAGTTAAAAGTTGTTTTATAAAGTCATCCGAAGAACTATTCTGGAATTTTAAGAATAAAGCAGAAATTCTTGAAAAAAAATTAAAAGTTACCAGTGTCTGTTAAAACAGTAAAATACAGAACAGTCAAAATATCTTCGAATATAATCAATCAGCAAATCGGAGATCTTAAATTGGTATCATCTTTATCAATAACTACTGATGAATCTTGTGACATCAATAAAACCAGCTCAAGTTTCACTTTTTGGTCTATTTATTTGTTCTACTGGTCACACAAAAAGAATTTTTTAGGTTGCAACTGGAAGGTCAAACACATGGCGATGATATTGTAAATGTTACCATTGAATGTATGGAGGACATCATATTCCCCTCGACAAAATTGTTTCAATTTCAACAGATAGAATTTCTGTTTTGAAGGAAAAAATTAATCGAGAGTTCCTTGTTTACCATTGCATCATCCATCAACGAACGTTTTGTGTCCATAATTTTCCAGAACAAATTTTAATCTTATGGAATAGGGTATCAAAATTGTCAATACAATTGTAGCTAAAGTTCAATTATCATCGTCAATTTAAAGAATCTTTAGGTTGAAAGAGTGAATGAATAGATCGAATGCAGATCTTCTGCTGCATAATAAGGTATATTGGCTTTCAAGAGGCGCTGCAGCTAATTAGTACATGAATTTTCTAATAACATTTCAGGAATTATCTGTAGAATTTACATGTGAATTCAACTTAATTGCTGGTTCAAAGTTTATCTACAGCAGTGGTTTACAAACTGTGAAAAGTAGATAGTCACAGTGCATTTCATTACAGATAAAAATTAAATCTTAAGTAAACGAAAAAATTATATACACCCTTTTAATGAAGATAAACTTTCGCGTATTTTAAAATTACTAGTATATAGTCAACTAATAAGGGAAATCCCAATTTTAATCTAAAAATAATTCAAATTCCGATTCCTTTCACAATAACACATACATGCAAAAGTTTTTTTTTTTTTTCTACTATCAAGTCACAATTAAAAAATACATATTTTTGAAAACCTTCAGACTGATTATACACAGTATAGTCAAAAGTTCCAGATTTGATTGCACATATACCATATAACACAGAGGAATTATTTGCATTTGATATTAAGTTTATTCCTGCAAAAAATTGATTGAAAGCTACAGTAAAGACTGTCAAAAGAATTGAATTTCGGGGCCGGTCAGGATCCAATTTTTTGCAAAATATTGTCTGTTCGATAGTTCACTAACACAAAAATAAACTCAAATAATCTTCGACACAGACACGAAGAAATGAATGGACTGTATAAATTAATCTCCTTTATTTAGGCAGCCATCAAGCTTGAAGATGGACTGCCACACGCAACCTTTCTCGTTGGTACAGAAGTTCAACTCTTTTACTTATGCAGCCATCAAGCTTGAAGATGCACTGTCACACAACCTTTCTCTTTGGTCGCTGAGTTTCAACTCCTTCTTACACTCTTTCTCTCTCTCCGTCACCTCACCCCTGCCAGGCACCCCCACAGACAGGATGTTTTTCTGGACATAGGGCGTTAACCTCCCTTATGCAGGGGAATCTGGGTTTCGACGTAACATTGTCACCAGAGTTGAGATTTGATGTTTCAAATACGATCCGGAGACAAAACGCCAAAGTGCTGAGAAAGACCAAAAAGCAGTCGGACGATAAAAAGTTCGCACTTTGAAACCAAAAATGAGAACAATGCTGATCAACTTTTTTTTTTTACCTTCAAGAATTTCGCTAAGATTCCACAAAGATATTTTGGGTCGGCTTTTGAAATGAAAGCGGCATGTGATTTTTTTTTTTTTTTTTTTTTACAGGGGAAATTCATACATTTTATTCGACAATGGACCGTCTCACGAATCCATTCTTGTGCATTAATTTTTGAGGCATCAACCACCTTTATTCCGTCCTCGCCAGATGTGTGCCCCCTACTCCCTCAAAAACTTTTATTTCCCAAACTGAAATCAAAGATGAAAGGGCAGTGGTATGATTCGAAAGAGGAGATTGAAGCTATTCTGACATTGGCACTCAAAAGTGTTGTAATGGAGGCGTTTACAGACCTGTACTCTCATTCGGAGACTATGTAGAAACTTAATAATCAAATGTGAGTATATCATCTATGTGCAATTAGTCCTGGAACTTTCTTAATACACTATGTACATCATACTGATATTAAAATATTGTATTAATAAATTAAATGCAAAAATCAATTCCTAAAATCAATTTCTGCTAAAAAAAAAAAACAAAATGTAAAAAAAATCTGCTAAAAACAAAATGGGAACAATCTAATTTACATTTATTGATGAAAAATATTGAAAGGGCTGACAATATTTATTTACTAAAGTTACAAAATTCATGAGTCGAGTGCCACTGCTTTATCCATCTTCTTTAATTTAAGAAGATGGATAAAGCACTATAGTGGATATTTATTTATTAGCTTATTTTTGGCACTGGTTAATTATTTTCATAATTTTTATAACAGTAATTATAAAAATAATTAACCAGTAAATTTTAAATTTTTTTTTTTTTTTTTTTTTTTTTTTTTTTTTTTCCCCCAGATCATTCGCATAAAACCGGGATACCATAAAAACTATTTCAAAAATATATAAATATGAAAATTATACCATCAGTGATGACATTTATATTTAAAACCTTGTAAAAAAATAACGAATTTAATAAATATCTTCAGAACTTTACGACATCCTGCAGAAAATCTTAAAACAAGAATTTTCTTTGAAATCATAACACAGATTTTTATGGTAAAAAAAGACAGAAATAAGTTTGTACTACTCAGTCAAAACTTTTACTATGGAAAATTATAAAATAATTATACGCAAAAGTCTTGTTCAATCTGCCAAAGCTTAGTTTATATTGCATCTGGCTTAATTAGCAAGTCAAGGAAATCCGCCGATTGATGAACGGTGAGAGTCACAATCTAATAACAGCGCCAAATGGGGATTCCGATTAGAGATCCTTTTGAATCTAATTTCACATAATTAAAACCTGTATCTATCTAGTTAGTCGTAGTTCGGTAAAAAAGATGCCAAAAGAACATCGTATAAGCGAAATTTTCGGATGCAAAATTTTCAAATTACGAACATTATAATTACATTTTGCAACAAATGAATTGGAGAAATAACTAAAATTATAGCAACAGAATTAAAAAGTAGAAAACAGAATTATTAGTAGAAAACTATCACATCATACAGCCATATTCGTTTAGTCTAACCACGACTTATGAAATATATGAAACCGTTTGTAGTTGAAGATGTTTATGATGTATTTGACTACAATATGTTTCAAGGAAGGCATGAAAAGTAAATAGTAAGTTTAAAAGTAAAAAGCAACTATTAAAATTATTGCAAAAAAATTGGATAAATATTTCTCAATATGATACTTTATTTCATAAAAATATTTTAATGCTTGATCTAAATTACCAAACTACAGCATAATACCGAAATTCTACAAAATTAATTTTGATAATACACAGCAAATAAAGTATCACCCAAATAATTGCAACCATATTGAATAAATGAAACAACAATATTCTCTCTTTTAATAAAATTAGAATTAAATACAATTGGTATAAGATTTAAAATCTTTGTGAGTTTTTAGAAAGGACTTATAAATCCAGAATTTGTTCGAAGAAAAAAAATAATCATAATGAGATCCCGGATAACAATCCTTAGTTCCAGTATTTGAAGAATGCTTATTTCCTACAATTTAGTCTAATTCATAGTTTTAAAATACGTTTAGTACCTAAAATTCAAACCTCCCCACTTAAAAATATTTAAGCACACCACAAAGTCATTTATAATATTTAGCATTTAATTAAAATTCTAATTTAATTTTTAATCTGTTTTTAATTTGATATTACTCTTTAACTAATGCTTTCAATGTTAGACCTGACAGCCATAATCAATATAAGTTAAGAAAGAAGAATTAAAAAGGTTTAACGAATAATTTTTAGTTCTACCCGTGCAAGACCCGGCATTTCAGCTAATAAATTTCCAAAAACGTTTCCGGAAATTCTTAAGCCAAAACCTTCATAAATAAAAGTGTACTCACATTTAATGCGTTAATTCTTTAATTTTCTCAACATTTAAAGCTGTTACTTGCTAAACATCATGAAACAATTGTTTTTTACTCTACAACACCTTTAGATGTCCAGTTCTTTTTGTTTCCTTTCCAATTCAACTCTTTCTTGCCATCGATTCCACATGCTTGAAGTGAAATCTTACGCAACTCAGCATTGTTTTTGTAAAATGCCTCCAGCTGCTTGTACCCCATCGAAAATTCGTCCCAGTCCAACAAGATTTTATTCAGGCTGATTCTCCAAACATGCATTCTGAATTTATAGAAAATATCCTTTCAACAAAAGCATTTCATCAGAAAGTGTTAAAACCAGTTGAACAAACTGCTATAAATCAGGACTTCTAAGTTACTAATAATGTTTGCCGATAGTCATTTAATCTGCATTCACTTCGTTTATATGCAAGGATACTGACTTGCACTGGACTTAGACTTGACTTTGAGATTTATGCTCGCGATAGCTGCTTTATCTCAATTTATCCAATTACTTTTAAGAAATCAGAAAAGATAATACAAATAAAAACAGATCTTCAGATAATAAGTAGACTTTTAACTAATTCCAAAACTTGCACTGAGTATTACAAACTTTATAATTCTCGTGTATCTTATTCCTTTTAATGCCAGATATCCAATTTTTTGATATTAAAATTTGAATACACAGTGTAATAGCAACTTCGATGTTAATGTGCAACTGCTGAATCCAGGCATATCCCTTTGGCTAACGGAAATTTAAGCTTTTTAGTATTTTTAAACACAACTTTTTAAATGCAGTCACCCAATAACTTGCAAAATTAATTTACTTCCACAGAATCTCTATTCTTTTACATTTAATTGATCTTTGACACCAAAGCTTAAATTTGCACGTTTATAGGGCAATAAATTTTCTTTCTAACATTAATTTTCTGTAAATTGAAGCCACTGTCTTCCAAAACGCTAGGCTTGATAAACTTTTTCATAACTCACTGCAATTGTGACATTACAGATGAGTACAGAAAGGGAGCCATAGGGGTGTCACTTTGAAAAGCAGTTAGAAATGGTTTGACTTTTATAGCTAGATTTAAAAAAAGTTATATTTTTCACTAAAGAGTTTATCTTTGGTGCATTTAGAAATGAGAAAGAAATTCTGACTAATACAGCACTTTTTATCTTTTTAAGAGATGACTCGACAAACTCAACAATAAATGGTAGAATTTCCAAAGCTCTTTCAGCTACTGCCGAGTTTTCGAGCAATCGAACAGAGCATAATTTTTTACAACCTGTATAATGCGTGAAATTGGCTCTTCATGATGGAACATTTTTGCATAAAAAATATATGCTTGTTAAGAGATGAAAAAAGTGTTTTGAGTTTTTAAAATCTACGTTAAGAAATAAATTAAGTTTAATTACTTTTCAATATATTAAGAATCGAAAACTATACACCATTATCTATTTCCTTTTATGGTTACATATTTTCTCTTTAATTCTTTAAAACAGCAGTAATTTATGTTCACTCGTGTTTCTTTCTTCCATACATTTAAGAAATGTGTCCATATTTTTAAGGATATTATTCACTGGTCCCAAGATTTTTCTCAGCATCACAGGTTTTGAAATCCTAATTTTCCAGGTTAGTACAGTTCTCAATTGATGAGCAATAGACTTAAAAATTTTAACCATCCCTCACATTAACAAGGAAATTTAATTTTTAAATATGAAGTAGTTTTAAAGAAGATTGATGCTTGGGAAACCCTGCATTACATGGTACCCACGAGGGTAGTTATCCAATAAAAAGGACTCATTAATAGAAAATAAAAATTTTCTTAGTGAAAAAATTAAATTTCAAACAAGCAAAATTTGCTGCATTAAAAAGTAAGTTAATTAAAAATCAAAAATATGCCAACAGTTAGAAATTCATAGAAATCCTAGGTAAAATTCCATATAAAAACCGAAATGAGTTACTTCTCCTTGCATCTACCTCTTACATACAATACCTGGTGAAAGAATATTTTTATACAGTAATTTATGTATTTGTGGTGATGGCACTAGATTTCCATAATTTGGCTACTTTTTTTCTATTTGGTCATGGAATATTTCATTTTGAAATTTAACTTTTCCAGTTTTGTTTCCCTGCACCCCATCCCCTCAAAAAAAACATTTTTTTTTTTTTTTTTTTTTTTTCAGTTTTTTTTTTCTTTTTTTCAGTTTTCTTTAAAAATTTTTATAAGATTTTCTTTTCTTTTTAAAAAGGGGAAACTTTAATCCAAAAAAAAAAAGTTTTTCTATGACTATGATGTTTTTCTATAAATTATTGCCAAATATCACTAAAAAACAGCACAATTCTTTATATTACAACACTAATTAAATAAAAACTTTTCTTGGTGGTACTGATCTCTTGAATATGAGTGAAATTACAGTTAAAAATAAATCATTGATTAAAGAAAAAATTCCTCACTTTTTTTTTTTTTAATTGTCGACTTTTAGTATTAGCCAATTGGAAGATATTGAGGGGAAAAAAAAAAAATCAATTTTAATATTGTAAGTTTTGTAATACATTAACTAGTTGCCCAATTTTATGTCCATGTAAAAATTATGCCCTCAGAACATTTGTCTTTCACAATACTAATAAAGCTATCTATTAAACAAGAAAACTTTTGAATAAGATAAACATTTAAAAAGAAAACAATGAATTACAAATACAGATCCATTTTCCAATACTTTTTTTTTATAATATATTTATAGAATTTAATTTAAAAACTCAAAATCAGAGAAATGATAACAATTTATTATATACATAAACAACATGTATTTTAAATAACATTGCATACATATGTACATAGCTGTTATTCTGTAAAATTAAAAATATCTGGATAAATGTTTTTATTATAATTATTATAATACTTAAAATTGTATCTACTAAAGTAAGCATAAAATACAGACATATTACAAATAAAGTGGCATATTGTCTACACACATATTCAACCATGAACATAGAAACATTAGATAAAAGAAAATATCAAAATGAGGTGAACAACTGACAATGATTGCAGAATGAGTAAAAAAGAAACTTTCATATGGAGTTCTCTATTCATATTAAATTTTTTGAGAAAATTAAACAAAAAAATATAAATAATACAAAAGATATGATATTTATTATACATGCATAAAATATAATTGATTATCGATATTTTAAGTAGTTATTTCTTCATTTAAATGATAAACAAAAATACTTAAAAATGAGCAGTTAAGATAAATAATTTTATTAAAGTGAACAGTTCATTTTTCCCAGATGGTCAATATTATAAAAATCTGTATATATCTTGTGCATGTCTTATCTTTAAAATTTACACGTACAAATGATAGATAAACTGAATTGTGTATTGATTTATTTAATATGTAACAAGATCTATCAAAATATCTTTTGGGGATATTTAAAGAACTTTAACCATCATTTGTGTTGTTATTTCGTGTATGGGGAGTCCAATGTAGAAATTTTTTATTAATAATCTTATTTTCATCCAGCTTGCGTTCCTTAGTTTTTGCTATGTAATCATCAAAGATATCTTGTCTTTTGACAATAATATGTTTGCCTTTCCAGTACTTTAACAAACCTATAGCTTGTAAAGTGCTCACTATATCATAAGAATCAATAGCTGTCTCTTGACTAATACCTTTTATTGATATGCTTCTATCTTCATACTTAATCAGATAATCTAGAAGAATACTTTTCCAATAACTCCGATATGATATTAAACCTAAATCAGAAAGAGGTCTTTCAGGTGAACCAGTTTTTCCTTCAACTTTACTCAACAAATAGCTGAAATCTATAAGCATGCGGCCATAACCTTGCCTTTGATATGGAGGTAATGTTAAAATACAAGAAACATTATAGTTAAGAAAGGAATTTTTTTCTTTTGAAAAATAGCCTATTATATGACATCCTTCATTATCAAATTCAGTCATAACATAAAAAAGAAAGGGCTCCACATCAAAATAAAGAGTTTTATGATCTAAAAAGAGTTTAGCAAGCAAACACAAATTTTGACAATAAGTTTTGTTTTTTTGGCCATCTACTTCAAAAAATGATATATTGCCTTTTCGATAAATTTCATCACCTGGAGGATAACGCCAGATACATTTGGCAAGGTGTCTACGCAAAACAGTTCGATCATTCATGTATTTCAAGCAAAATTCACAAATAAAAAGATATGGTAACACTTGATACTCCTCAGGATATGGAGCAGAATACCAAACATCCATAGCAAATCGTCCCATTTCAAGGGTATGGGTATTACTATGTTTTTCTTTATGTTGTCTGAGTGTTTCCTCAAGTTCTTCAGCAGCACAGGCTTGAGCTTCTTTAAACATTTCAATATCAAATGCAGGTGCAATATTGTCCAATACAGGCTCTCTACTTTTATCTTCAACACTTTTCATATGTTTATCAGAATCATTTTGTTTAGATTTGGGATTTAAAGACTTTCTTCTTTGTTGTAACATTTGCTTATATTGTTCTCTCTGCTCTGGAGTAGGGCCAATTTTACGTAATCCGAATTTATTCAAAGCACTAGATTCAGCATTTAGTTGCCTTTCCAGTTTCTGTTGCATTCTCAAATTATACTTTTCTACACACTCTGCTGCAGTAGTATTATGATATAAAGGACAACAAGCAACAACATAGTGAGTATCAAATTTACCACTCAAATGCCCTTTTGAATCACAATTTGGTACTGGACATTTTGGTTGCTTGTCTTCTTTTATATCAACTTTATTATGAGATGAATCAGATTTAACTTTTCCTCGACCTCGCTTTTTACGACCTTTAGTGCGTTTTGTTCGATTAGAACCTTGAGTATCACTGGCGGAATCGCTTGTTAAATCTTTTTCTTTCTTTGAACCTTGACTATTGTTTTGTAAACCATCATCAGAAACATCCTGTTTATAATCTCTTGCAATTTTACAATTCCTTTTACCTTTTGGCTTAGATTTAAATAAAGTCATTGAATCTTCACTGACGTAGTCTGGACTAGATTCATTTTTCTCCGAACTATTTTGGCTTCGCATTGTTTGAAGTGCACGCCTTGTAGGATAAATTTTATGCAATTCTTCAAAATTTCCCTCACTATCAGATTCAAGAAACCTGGCTTGTTTTCTCTTGGGCATTTCTTCATTTGCATCACTATCTGACTCATGTGAAGATTTGACTTGCTTCTTGTAGTATGTTCTTTTGCGGATACGAGATGGTTGCACAACTTCATTTTCAGAGCCACTTTCTGAACCCAAATTATTATTCATTGTATTGTGTTCAAAAATATACCTAAAAATAAAAAGAAATCTTATATTTTTTTATAAAAAAATATTTATATAAAATATTTTGCGGATTCCACTTGGCAGAAAAGATATTGTTCAAAATCTAAATCTAAAATGCAGTATCTTGACTGCAGAATCTGAATCAATAGTGACAGGAATATATCAAAATTTAATAATTCTAGCACTTTGCGAAGAAGCAATTGTTCAAATACTACAACAAGCACTAACAAATTGTGACTGAGAAGTTTTAAATTAATTTTTATGAACACAAACTATTCCTGAGACACTATTTTGAGGATATTGAAATATTACTCTGTTTATAATTTGAAAGCTAAACAATTCAAAATGAACTACAGATCATGTTACTGGATATTCTCAATTGTTATATTTTGCAATCTATATTTCAAGCCAATTTTAAAACACACATAAAAATCAACATTTATTTTAAATAACTTATACTCTTGTATATTTTTTATTTTATAGCTTCACTTTTTAAAAATGCCACAGACTCTAATTAGGAGAACATCTTATTCACACATAATAAAAAAATATCTAAAGATTGAATACAGTTACATATAATCCATGGATAACAGACAAAAAATTATAATTAGATATTTAAGATTTATTGATTATTAATTTGTACGCCGTACTATTTTTCTATGAAATCTTGGTACAATATTATTTTCTAGTCAAGAACGATAAATACTTTTAACTTAGTTATTGAGCATCTTTCATGAGTAAGCAACTGTTATACTGGAGAAAAACATATGTATCAGCTATGAAAATGGGAGATTCTACTATGTTTGATACCCCTCCTTTAAGCACTAAATTAGTAATTGCCACATTGTTTTTATATACAAGTTTATAGCGTGTATTGTACTATACGTAACTTCGCATTAATTTACTTGTACAATATTTCAAAATTAAATTAAATTAAAATTTCTCAATTTTCTTTCTCCCACTCATTCTAAAATGCATTAATTGTTGCATGGGAGAATAAAACGGAAATAAAAAAAAAGTAATGTATTCCGAAACATGTGCAGGAATGCATATAAAATGACATATTAAATGTTTAAGAGTAATGAATAATACAGTAACATAACCCGGTATTATAGCATCCTGATTGTGGAATCGTAATGAACAAAACGATTCATTTAGAATTGTTATAATTTTAAAAAATAATAAAAGATAAGAAAACAATTTCCAGTAATTTCAACTTATCAAGAATAAACATGCAACTTATCAAGAATAAATACAATTGTAATAAACAATAAAGTACCTACTTATAAAATACAAATATAAAGTTTTATTCTCTCTTTTATTATTTTAAAAATTAAATAACAACTGATCGTAATCAATTAATTATTATACTTTTCCAACATTTCCTTAGCAATAAAATAAAACTTTATTTCCCGATTGAAAAAGTAGGTTATGGTTGGGATCAACGAAATTAATTGAAAGCCAGAGCAGAAAAGATTATTCCATTAAATTGATCCTAAGAACAAATAGTAATTAAAATTATAAAAATAAAATACAAATTAAATTTTAAAAAATTAATTAATTTTTATAGAGCCAAATTTGAACTACTATTTATTGTAAATTCTTAAAAAGTAACCACACAGCCAATGTTTGCAATTATTGACGCTTTTCTGGATATAACAGATCAATTTGGCAACCAAACAAAATGCCGATGGCATGGAGGGGGTATCGTTTCTTATTATTTTTTACATGTCACATATTTCCTAATTCCAATTATTTCTATTCAGCTAGCATGAATCCCGAAGTTATGATTTTGTAAAAATAATTGTTGAAAATTAAATTTTTTGAATTTATTGTTGTTTTTTTAATAAAATTCTAAAAGTCAACATGAAAATAAACATAATTACTGCTGTTGCCCCAGTAAATATTGCTGTCATAAAATATTGTAAGTTTTAATCACATAAAATACAATACATGTATTATTCCGAAACTAAGCAAATCAAAATGATTTTTTAATTTTAAAATATGTATAGGTTTATTGTATTAACCCTTAGCAATTTGAGCAATTTTTTTTTAGTTATGTATTGCATTTTTTACAACTTAAAGAATGTTTAATTAATAAATAATATTAAATGAATAATGCATAATTTTTATCACAACACATTGTCAATTTTAAATTTTTTATCAAAAGTTTTCTAATTATTACTTATAAATTCATAAGTTAAGAAAAATGACTATCCCAAAAGATTATTATTTAGCTACCATTTATTTATATGTATGCAATATATATATATATACAGGAAATTTATATATATAGGAATTTATTAATTCGTAGGGGGCAAAAGAAATGAAGATTTAATTCTACCAGTTAATGATTCTATAAGTGTCACACTTTCTAAAAAGGAGGTAAGTAGCTTTCAATCAAATATTTATGTTTACGATTAGTCCTCAATTAATTAAACAACAATTATCAATTGTGGACTACAATTACATAAATTAGAAATTTATAAATGATGGTTCTTTTTTTAATTGAGTGTAAATTTCTGAATTGACTTTATTTGTCTTTAAATATTTATTTATGTGGTATATAGATTTTTAATATAAAAGTGTCTAAGCTCATAAGTTCAGAATAAGAATGTTTCTAATGTTTGTTTTTGCTTTAAAGCAGATATATGGCATTAAGTATATTAAAGTATTTGTTTACCCGTTTCATTTAATTACAAATTTTTTGAAAAAAAGTTTTTTAATATAAATGATACAGAAAGAGAATTTAAAAATAAAATTTTATTAAGTTGTAATCTTTTACAGAAGCTATTTAATGTGTACAAATAGTAATAATTTTAGAAAAAAATATCATTAATTGTTATATTGAATTATTTCATCAGTTATTTAATAACACAAATAAAGAAATTTTTAACAGATATTTTTAATTTTTATTTCACTTTCAGATGTGTGCAAAAACTTCTGTTGCTTGCTCTGAGTATTTTGAATGTGATCGGATGTGGTTGAATGGGAAGTAAGTCAAAATAATTACTTAGTTAAAACTTAAAGGATTTCTTTTTTTTTTGTCCAATAAAAAAAAAAATGTAATTTTCACTGTTTTTTTTATTGTGTAATGAAGAGTAATCTTTTAGTGTATTAAAGTATGTATCAGATTTCTGAAAATAAATGGATAATTATTTAATATTATTACAAAATTTGCTACCTGTTAAGCATCATGGTTATTTATGTTTATACATGAAATGGATTACTGCATTCATTAAGTTTGCAAATAAATTATTCATTGAAATCACTTTCATTTTGTTACAAAATGATGTAATAACTATATGTTGCTTTTCTTGTTTTTATTTTTTAGTCCTTGGTGAATTTGAAATGAATATAAAATTCCTTGATAAATCTTTATTTAAATTTTTTGTGGAAAATTATAGATACATGAAATTTTAAAATAAGACATAAATCATAAACTGAAAATTAAACATACTCATGAATCACTGTGCTTATATTAAAAATAAAAATCAATAAAGCAATGAGTATTATTTTTTGTTAAAATATTTTTTAATAATTAAAATTTAATTGAAATTAAAAATTTACTATTAAAGTTTTCTATAAAGTAATTTCTTGGTTTCCATTCTCATTTTTAAAAAAATAATTTTCGAATAAAAAAATTATTGTCCACCAGTAAATTTATTATTGTTTTAGATATTTTGAGTTTTACATTTTATCATCATTAAAATTTATATTTATTTCAAATCTATTTATCTATGATTTTCATAAAATATTTTTAGATATGTAAGCTTTAAATTTGATTTTTTTAAATTTTAAATTTTTATTTTGTGGTATATTAAAATTGTTCTATGACTTTTTATAAAGCATGAGAAAATTTGAAGAATTAAGTTATTACTATCATTTTTTCTATAATGAAAAATTTTTTTTTCTTATTATGATTCTGAGATTATTTTTAATCTACAGAATATTCACCCATAATGCTGCAACAAATTCAAAGTTATTCATAGATATCAAGAGAAAGAAAAAGTTGGAATGGAACATGATGTTGCAAATCATATTTAGTCAGTGAAAATCTCAAAAATATTTATACAGATTCTGATGTAATGCTGCATGACCAAAAAAAAGTAATAACAATCAAAAAAAAATTATTTGACAATATATGTACAACATAACTTGTGGTGAGCAGCACATTAATGGGAAATGAATGAATTTTATATGAAAACATTAATCAAAATTTCTAGTGTAGAATTTATAATATCTACGATAATGTAAAAATCATTCACAGGCCATATGTATTCCACCATATGGTGTGTTGTTGATGTCTTCAGTGAGGACAATCATCACTATGATATCCTTCATTGTTCCACAGGCAACTCATAAATATGTGATTTAAAGTAAACAAATGGAATGAATTGAGGTCTAGATAACATGTAGACAAAGTGAATGTACCATTGAGGAGATGCACTTTGCAGGTCAACTGCTCTCTGTTAGAGCCTGTTTATGTACTTTTCCATTTCAATAACTTCCCAAAGCTTCTTCATCCAATTCAGAGAGGTTCATTCCATGACTTTAGCCAGAGTGAATACCACTTTGAGGTTGCCACCAATTCATGCATGGTGCGCCTCTAAATATCCTGGTATGTCCTTGCAGTGCTCCTGTCCTAGATCTGCTCAGCGGTTTTAGCTAGACTAAGGACTAGCCACACTAAGAGTTTGATCTTCAATGGAGACAAAGAAGACATTTACCCTTTGTCAATGTTCGGCCATTGCATCTCCCTCTCCTTTCATCTCATCGATTGTATTGGTGCCTTTGAGAGGCAACTGTTGAATGGGGAGGACCATTTACAATCTATTGCTGCAGCAGGTTCTACTGGACTTGGTTTAGGATTCTAAATCAAGGGGATAAGCAACAAAAACAACCATTTCAATTTTTGTTGCTCTTAACTGAATTGTTACCTGCCCCCTACACTCTTAATTGTTGCCCCATCAACTGAACATTTTATATATTATATAATACAGAATTTTTCTTTCAATCCTGCATTTAATAATTAATGCTTAGTATTTGATTTGAAATGAAATGCTTTTTTCATTTTCTTTAGGAACAAGATATGCAAACTCCTCGTCTGCAAAGGTGCATTGCTGAATGTAATAATAAGTTTACTTTATGCTTAATATTTTTATTATTATACTATTATGTAATTTATTGTATAAAGACATATAACCTATCAACCACCTTTTATGTTTTCCTTTTCTTATTACATATATATTCAATATTCATGAATATATTAACAATATGAGTTAAATACTGAAATCAATATCTGTGTGTAATCATGTTTTAATATTGAAAAAAGGAAAGGATAAAAATTTTAATGTTATTTCATTTAATTTCTTGCAGTTAGTTAAACCTTTTCAACAATCATGAATTATTGAAATTCATTATTAAAACTGTTTTACAGCTTCTATTAAATATTTTTAATTCATAACATTTAACATTATTATATTTATATTATTTAATAGACCTTCAATTGGTATTTGATATATAAAGAAGTAAGCTTATATGGATTGGTTTAAGGTAATCTCTTAAAGGTATACAGCTGTGTTTCATAATTTAAAGCTGTTTAAGGATATATTGATATTCTTATACATAAGGAAAATTTTGCATCTTTTATTTTCTATATGTATTTTATTTCATTCAATGTTATGAATTTTTAATCGTTTATTAAAAAGTGTTTTTATGTAATTTGTTTTATTTTAAGAATATATTATTTTTCATTCATTTCTGTAGGCAGTCAGACATAAACTTGAACTTAGGCAGCTCATGAATTTTTATTTGCCAATATTGCCACCAGACTATCTTTAACATTTCTCTTGCTGTGATAAGCATTGGAACTTTTCCCATGAACTCTATATGCCATCAACATAAATTAAGATAATTTTAATTAAGACTGTCTTCGAAATGTAAATTTAACATTATTAAGGATTTTAGTAGTAGAATGAAAAGTTATGACTTGACAAAATAATTTAAATAACCTAAATCCACACTAAAAACAATTATATGATTTTTAAAAAAAATTCTTGATATGGTGAAAAATGCTCATCTTGAATTGAAGTGTAATTTTTAAACTTCATTGTATTATTGTTGAGATGGAAACAATACTGAAATTGTAGTCTTTTAAGTAATTGCTGAATATTTTAGGAGTGGAAATTTTTAAATGTAGAGATTTCAACTACTAGGATTCTCCTTTTCATTGAAAATAAAGATTTTGAATTCGAATTATAAAAAAAAAAGTATATTATTTCTACAAAAAAAAAAATTTAAAAGCCAGTTTTTGGCTATTACTTTACCAACTTAGTACATTTAAAAATTTTTATCAGTTTTAAGAAAAAGTAGCACTAGTTTTGTTTAAAAAAAAAATTATACTATTATCTTTAATAATTAGGAAATAAATATTCAATATTTGTGCACAAATAAATATGTTACTATTACATTTTGTTCTTTACTGTCACAATAAACTGTTAGTCCATAGGATCCTCTTCTTAATAATAGAGGATAGAGTTTATTAAAAAAAATTTAATATAGATGTACAAAACTACAAAGGCTTATCTGAAATACCATTGAAAATTCCCATTTGAAGTTATCACTAGAAATGGAAAATTATAGAGAGCTGATTGTATAAAGAACTGCAATTTTATTAAATATAATTTTCTAAACTATTATTTCTGTTGTTCCTTTGTCCCAAATTAAACAAAATTTATATATAGAGAGAGTGTCCCAAAATTCTTACAATAAGTAATGCTTTTAATGAATGGTACAATAGGATTTGTTTTAGAAAACAATTTAGTATACTCACTCCTCCTGAACACCAAGTCTAAAGATAAATTTTGAAGGGAAATTTACCCTTTCATTAACAAATATTCCAGACTATTTAGGATGTTTAAGAATTCAAGTCTTGAGTGAATTTTTGTGACACTCTATATGCAAAGTTGTATCTTGACTTTATTCAAATTTTGTAAGTGATTTTCATCAGACCTACCTTTTTGTTTAATTTTAGGGTATTACTATATTGCAAAATTTAAATATTTTTTAGGTGTGATAAGGATTCTAGAAAATTTCTCTAAATTTTCTTTTAACTAGAAAATATATATTTTTAATATAATATTTTTTTTTTAAATTATGCTTTATGTGTAAATGTTGGGTTTATGTTTAGTACTTGTAATCTTTTTCCTAACTTTGCTATTTTATAGTTAATAAGTCTTTCGTCAGATACACATTTAAGCCCTGATTATCACATGAATGAGGTAATTAAAATCAAAATTTAATTATGAGATTTTATGTTATAAAGCTATTTCTCTTTAATGAAAATAATTGTAAAATAAATTCCAAAATGCATTTAATATTTATTATTTTATAATTAGCCTTTTCAAATTTTATTCATTCACCTTTCTCATAAAAAAAAAAAAAAAGCTTTTATATACATATTTTAAAGCTAAATAATTGCTAATTAAATCTAATTATACTTCATGATGCATTGTTAAAAAAACAATAATTTAATAGAGTAACTGCCATTGTAATTTTAGAAACTGATTATTTTTATTAAATTAATTTTTGAATTTTAAATATTTTGGAGCAATTTTGAATTTTAAATATTTTTATTGTTTTTCTTTTTAAAGTTTAATTTATTTGTTAGTGAAGAAAAGAGGCAAAAATACAAAGGTTAAGAATTTTCATCTACATATCTGCTCTGAGAATAATTTTCCAACTGCAGCAGGTTTAGCATCATCTGCTGCTGGGTTTGCGTGTTTAGGTAATTTTAATTAGTTTTTAGTAAATCTTTTAAATGTATGAAGTATTTTATTTTGAATTTATGTGCATGAATTTTAATTATTGTATGACTTGAAATCAGCTAAATAATTTTTTTTTAATGTAATTCAAATAATTAGCCAGCTTCTTCCTACATTTAATATAAGTTACATATATCATTATTAAATTTAAATATTTTTTTTTTTGCAGTCAAAGCTCTTTCTGCTCTTTATGAAGTAGAAGGTGATCTGTCGGAAATTGCAAGGTGTGTAGAATATATTCTTTATTTTTGGTTAATGCATAGTTTTATTCTAAAATATTTAATTTTAAAATAATTGAGGAATCAATTTTATATTTTACAAAAAAATAAATTTTAACTATGGAAATATGTATATTTGATACTTTTCCACTTAATGATTCTTGAGTTATGTGAGACCTGGGAATAAATAGCTCTACAAAGATGAAAAAACTTGATCACTGAACTAGCAGTTCTGAATGCAAATGTCAAGACACTTGTTCTTACCTTTTATGAATCGGATGTTAAAAATCATCCTGGCATTTTTTTTTTTTTTTTTTTTTTTTTTTTGAATATTTGTTCAAATTAAAAAAATTGTATCTCAAGTTAAATACCAAATTTAGCAATTTCTTTTTCTTGAAAATCAAATACCGCTGTTAAATTTTTTATGGAATATTTGTTAAAAAAAAATTCTGTATGTATTTTAAAAAGAATTTAAAAACATTAAATTTTTTAAAATCTGCTTTAATATTTTATTATGGTATAAAATATAATATTCTGTTGTATTTTAAAATTTTTCTCTTTGAATTAAAAAATTAAAAAATTTTATAATGATTTTTAAATTTGTATATTTAAATTTTCAATTAAACTCAAAACTGTTAGCTTTAAATTAATTACTCTTAACAAATCTTACATTAAACATAATTACATTTGAAGACAAGGATCTGGCAGTGCCTCACGGAGTATTTATGGTGGATTTGTTCATTGGACTGCTGGAATCAATGAAGATGGAAGTGATTCTATTGCACAGCAGATAGCGCCAAAAGAACACTGGCCTGAAATGAGAGCTATAATTTTAGTTGTATGTTAATTATATTATAAAGTTATATTAAAATTCCCTTCTGATTTATTCTAACACAATGTATTGCTGCAGGTCTGTTATCTTTTTTTAAAAGTTAAATTTTAAATTAAATATATATTTTTATAAAAATATTTTATTATTTATATATTTATGTCAAGGACTGGGTCGGATTGACCATTGTCCTGCGAGTAGCCCAATACAATTTAAACTTTGAAATAAAGTTGTCAATAGGTAAAGTTTCTAAAATAGTGTTGATCATAGAAACACAAACTGTCAGATAAGTCAAGTTCTTAGTATCTCTAGTGGAACAAAGAAGGCAATCAGGAGTGGCCTTCATGCCAATTCGGTGGTGATGTTCTTGGAGGGAGTCATGTCCGCTGACAATTCTAAAATTGTCAGCAGAAATTTGCCTAGGAAGGTCATTTGTGATTGGATTGTTAAGTAGGCCTTCCCAGATCTTGCTCCTGGCAGAGTTCACCTGAGCTTTGCATGCATGTCTCCCCCGTCAAATTCACAATAAGGGAAACTGCCTGGCTGTAGGGTATATCAAAACATGGCTTGGAAGACTGCAACCATGTTTACCTATCAAGTCAGCCTTCTCATTACCAGGGATGTCACAAGAACTGGAGATGCATTGAAATATGATTGCAAAATTCTAAAAATCTGTATAATACAGAATAACAGAACTTTTCTCTCACTTTAACAAAACCAGATTCTTAAAAATAAAACTTTTTGCAATTTTATTACTTTTGCAGTTGTAAAATTTTGGATTGTGAATCCCCCTCCCCCTCCTCCCCTCTAATTATTTAAATTTAAATTGTTATGTCTTTTTTTTCACTATTTTAAAATAATATTACATAATATGGCAAATTAATTGAATGATATGTTATCCGTATTATTTGCTGATTTCAAACATGATAGAAACTGCAAACTATTATATATGAAAAATGGCTATTTAATATATATATTTTTTAAATATTTGTGGTACCAATATGGGGTTTCATTGATTCTCAAGCGATGCATAAAATAAATTATGTAATATGTTTTAATAACATCATTAACACTAAACAGTATACAAATAAAATAGATTTAAAGTATGATAATCAAATTTTTTTTTTTAATTTTTGTTAACAACATTGCTGTTAAAACTCACTTTTTTGTGAATGAATTTACTATTGCTTAATGTGATATCTACAACATATATATGCTAGCATTTGATTACTTTAAAACAATTCATATTAAAATGTTGTCCAGAATTAATAGTATGAAAAGTAACAGTTTATACTGATAGAATCATGTGTAATTAGTACAAATTATAGTCTCTTCAAAGGAGCCAAGTCCTACAAATTTCTCAGCAGGTTAATAAAATTCATAATAGCATCAAAACCTCTGTAGATATCTGCTTTTACATCAAAAAATTTATTAACAATATTCAGATGTTTCAATAGGAATTTCCTTATATTAAAACAGATGATGGAGATTAAAATTCAGGGAAAAAGTTAATATTGCTACCCATTTATATTGTAACTCCTCATATAATTCAACATACTTGCATAGAAATGTGTGTGTGCCAAGACTGTAGCTTATATTGAAATGTACTATTATGGTATTGTTAAAAGTTTTCGTGTGTTTTTATTTTAAAATAAACTAGTTAAGTTTTATTGGATTTTTAAATCAATTACATCTTTTTTATATAACTCATTTTAATTAATATTGTGTTACTTTATGTCGAGATTTTTAAAATCAAACATTCATACAAATATAAAACTTCAAACTTAACTAAATATGCTAATTCATATATAATCAAATAAATATTGTATATTTTATAGGTTAATGCAAGTAAAAAGGAAGTTAGCAGCACAAAGGGTATGCAGCTGAGTGTCATAACCAGTAGTTTACTTAATTATAGAACATCAAATATTGTACCTGCTAGAGTAAAGTCTATAAAGAAAGCAATATTAGAAAAGGACTTTGAAACTTTTGCTGAAATTACAATGAAAGTATGGTATTGCTAATGCATTTTATCCTAAAATAAAGATTTGGTTTTAAGTAATTTTGGATAATTTAAATTGTTTATTAAAATTCTCTTTATATATTACAATTTTTTTTTATAAAACAAAATTAAGGAAATAAGATATTGTTGGTTAAAAAGGAAATATAAATTACAAGAATATGTTTATTCACAAAAATTTTTATGTTTATTTTAATAATGATAAAATATTCTATTTAGCCAAAAATATGCTCTGATTATAATAATCTAAAAATGGTATATAATTTTATTTATTCACATTGAGAAATTAATATTTTAATTAATAAATTAAATGATTACGAAGTTTATTTTCATTGTGGAAGATCAATAATTATAATTAATTCAGTTGTTTCGCTAATTATGATAATTCATTAAACTTTACTGAATAATCTTAAAATTCTTAATTAATTGACCAAAAATTGTTATATATTCTAAAGATGCACATTTTTATACACATATATTGGTTTATATAAAATATTTTCCATAAAACTTTTGAACATCAGAAAAAAAGAAGCTTTTTATTAAAAAAAAAAAAAAAAAAATCATTATCTAATACAATAAAACAGAAATTATTTTTTTTTTTGGGCAAAACTTAATCATTGAATTTTTTTTTTTCAATTAAACTTAATCATTGAATTTTGTACCTTGAATTTTTATATATATATATATATTGTTATACCACCAGCGAACATTTAATTTGCATGTTCAGGAATTGCTGCAAAGTACTATAATCAAAACCAAGTGAATTTTTGTAAATAAATGAAGAGTCATACGTTTTTTTCGCTTTATTTTATTAACATAAAATTTAAGGAATACAAAGAATGCAGAGTCCAGTTCTCAGAGATCTCTGAAAAATTGAAAAGCAATACATCCAAAAAATACATAAGTTATAAGGCAGTTTTCAGTCAGTGACTGAAATAAAAAACAAATTATTAAAAGTGTGTTGCTTAGTATATCACACAAAATGGGAAATGAAAAATTGGAGAAAGTTCTTAAACAGAAATGTAAAATTAATTTTAGAAAAAGGAAGAAGTGGTTGTTATGAAAAAATGTGGGAATGCATGTTTAAGTGTTATTGAAATAACTGAATCTATTAATTTTAGGTTCGGACATCAGAAAAGGCAAAGCAGGTGTTATATATATTATGATTTTAAAGATCATATTCCCTTTTTAATGATATCAATATATATGCAACTTATTTGTTTTAAATTTAGCATATTTTAAATTCTTTACAAGTTCTATATCTTTAACTATTCATTCATAAATGCAATTATTTGTGATGTGTAGAAATCATTGGTGTTTAAATTTTATGTAATTTTTATCAATTTTGTTACATTTCTTGCAAATATATATATATATATGCAAAGTAACTGTTATTATTTTTTTTAATTTTACTTGAATATGTAACTACTTTTAATTTACAATTATATAAGATTATTCCGTCAACTTCTATGTATGTGTACTATATTTATGTGTTATAATTAAGAAATTTAATTGAAAAAAATTTTTTTTTTTTCTATATTTTTTTATAAGGCTTTTATTAATAAATGCATTTTTAGGAAAGTAACCAGTTTCATGCGATATGCCTTGATACTTTCCCTCCCATCCATTATTTGAACTCTGTTTCATATAAAATCATTTCCTTAATGCATTCCTATAATGAATTTTATGGAGAAAATAAGGTAATGTGTGAATTTTTTAGATGTTATAGTCTGTATTTTATATTTTTATTAATGTTTATTTGTTGTAAAATATGCTGTTTAAAGTTTTGATTTCTTATTTCCCTTGATTTTATAGGTTGCTTATACTTTTGATGCTGGTCCCAATGCATGTTTGTATGTGTTGGAAAAAAATGTGCCCGAAATTATTAGTTTAATAAAAACTATATTTCTGCCTGTGCATGATGATGCATCATTTATAAAAGGATTAAATACATATCATGTTTCCATTTCAAAGGTATACATGTGACAAGTAAATAATTAGAATATATCTTGAATTCGTTTCTCTTTTAGAAATCGTGTTGTGATCTTTAGGAAATTAGATTTATATAATAAACTTTTGATATTCAGATGTGTAAAAGCTATACCTTTAAAAATATATTTTAGATTATTTTTTATCTATTGCAAGTAAATAATCATATACAGTCATAACATTTTTTAATATTATTCTGTTATGAATCAAATATAGATTAACATATACATCTATATTAAAATGAAATGTACTATTTTATAATGTTTTACAATATCCATTTCAACACTACATTCAATTCATTGTTGTCCTTATTTCGACTGGTGAAGCATAAAAAACCATACACCTCATCAATGAAATCGCATTTCCCTTTACAATTGATTCCCTGTTTGAATCACAACTGATTCTGGATGCTAACTAATTTACAGAGTGTTGGGAATATGATCTTATTCCAATAATGTCAGTGAAAGAAACACATACACAAAAAAAAAAAATTGTTATTCATAGTGTGCTTGTTTGGAAAGGCTTTAGGATGAATGCTCATATTGAACTTTTCATTTTTAATGTATACTATTATCATTATTCTTAAGGATAAAATAAAAATAAATCTCTTCTGAAGTCTCCTTAATGCAGATTTAATTTTTTTGCTTATAACTTCAGGAGGTCATTCAAAGATTGACCAATATTTTCATCTAATCTAAATATGTGTGAGAGATTTTTGGGAGATCCTTTTGGCATAGAGTAACCAAGAATTAAATAGATGATCATATAGAAATGGATGATATACTTCTACATTCATTCACCATTTAATGTTAAGTAAATGATATCCTTTATTGGAGGACATTTATTCTTTCTCTTGATTCTTTAGTTTAAGCAGGTTAATTATTTTCTCTGTTGCATATTTTTCTTTTCCGTCAAGTATAAAAACTCTACATTCTTATTTTCATGTCGCTCAAGGGATCTTAAAGAGTTGTTAAAAAAACAGTATTTGCTTTTTGTATAGAGTAAATTATTAAATGAAGTAATATAATTAATAATGGGAATATTAATATACCATCTGTAAATAACTGTAGTTAAGTAATTAAAATGCCGAAATTGTAACTTCTTCCTCCAGAGCAGTCATATTCTAAACTTATTGTGATGTTTTAACTGACAAGACCATGTTCAAACATCTGTGGAATATTTTTTATTCATATACCTAGAAATTTTTGATACTACTTAATGATTAGTTGATAAACAGTTATTAAGTGAAGATAATTCTTTTATGAATGATAGTTTATTTCATTGGTATTTTTAAATATCAAATTGTTCTTAAAAATGAGATTATGTAATAAATATTAACATAGATCTGAACTTTGTTTAATTAAAAGCTTTCAGATTTATTTTTAAAATACAGTATATCTTTCCTTTTTAAATAATTTTTCATTAATGATATTTGGATAGGATTTACAATGTAAAATTTTAAGTTTGTGCCTTATATTTTTAATTATGTATATGCATTGTTTTTATGCTGCTATAGATGTTATTGGATAGTCTTCAAATAACTCCAGAACCAGGTGCAATAAAGTACATCATTAATACTCAAGTAAGAATATGTTGCTTTTTTTTTTTGTAGCATTAAACAAATAAAAATATTTGTAAATTAAAAATTCTCTAGTGTGTGTGTGTATATTGTCCTTGAGAATAAATTGAAATAATTAAAAATCTTGCATTTAAAAAAACATATATTCATAAAAATTAAAACATATGAAATCTTCTTAGAATTTTTCAATTTAACCTGTGTGAATAGGATTTATCAAATATTTCTTCAACATAACTTAAATTTTATAACCATAAGTAGTTATTAAATTAATATTCATAACTGATCCTTATATATTATTTTTGAATGGGAAGATGTCTTAGATGGATTTTTTTTTGTTACTAGTCATTAAGTGAGGGTTTTGAAAAAAATTTATTCAGTATTGATGAGATCATTATGAAATGGCCTTTTATTATTACTTATCAGTTAGATTTAACAATTTTGATAATATTGAAATTGCTAGATACTTTGGTTAAATGTATTATATAAGTATCTCCTTTTTACAGTACAGGCATAGAATTGCTGAAGAATTGAAGGATAAACGATGATTGCAGAATTCGATTTTACAATGGGATAGATATTGTTATCCATATTTTTATTGAAAAATATTAAATTCTCAGATTAAAAAATAATACACTAAAGAGTCCTATTATAGTCAAGATATATAATTTCATTGTATTACAAAATGCATAAACTTACAGGACAAGGAAGTCAAATCCTGTTAGGTTTTTTTTAAATAAAAAAGGATTGCTAATATTTTCAGAGATAATTTTAATAAACTCCTTTATATATATATAAGAAAATGAAAATAAATCTAATGTATTTAAGATTTTAGAACCAAGAATAATGCATTTATACTAGGAAAAAATGTCCCATTTAATTTTAGTACACAGTTTTCTTAAAACTTTCTGTGGTAAAAAATTTTCAAGATAGTCGTAATTTAAATATGAGTATTTTACATTCTTTATATGAGGAATTATGATGTTGAACCAATGGGGGAACAAAATCAGCTTGGAGGGGAAGAGGAGAAGATCTTGAGCTAAAATTGACACAGATAACCCTATTTGTAGCTAACTGCAGAAAAATGGAAGATCTTCTCTTGTACCAACCACCGATATTCAGATCAGCTTTGCACAGAAAACTTCATGAAGCAAGATTATATGCGAAAGATTCAGCATTGTGTATGCTTCGCATCACTCCATCAAAGTAAACAACTATCAATGGAGATCTGTACTCTGATTAACAAGTCCAGATATTTACAAAGTATCTCAACAAATCGTTGTAGGAAATTAGGATGCTATTATCCCTGCAAATCCATACAAGAAAAAGATTTGGTTTTGCTAATATATGTTTGTTGGTATTTATCTTTTTTTGGATGGTTGCTCCAACCTATGTATCATTTCAAGAAGCACCATTATTGCTATTATGTAGAGACATTATGCAGGTGTAATTTACTGATCACACATGGAACTCGGATACTGTTTAGTATAGTAAAATTTTGTATAATTTAAAACAGAAAATGTACCTATTATTTTCATTTGAGCCTTATTCATAAAAGCACTAGTTGATTAATGTTTTTGCCACACTTCATTAAATTCCCAAATCATATATATTTTATTTTCCTTAATATTTAGAAATTAGTGTATTATTCTAGTTTGGTATTTTTAAATATTAAGAAATTGGCTGTGTGTTACACATTATCAGGAAGCTTAAAATTTAAATTATTTTTAATAATCATGATGTAAAAATAATAATTGTTAACAATTTTAGATAATAAAGATGTTAAGCATTTTATATGTTATTAAAGTTTTTAACATTTTATTTATAAAGTTTGTTGTAAAATTTTCTTCAATTTCAAAAATAGAGGTTATTAGGCATAAAATTTATTTAAAAGAAAAGTTTTTTTTTCTGTTGTCCATGGTGATTTTAAATCCTCAAACTTAATTAATGGATACAGGAAATGCACAAATTGTTTATCGAGCTCCAAATATCTATTTCAGTTTTTCAATGTTTGTTAAGAAAATATATATTTCTTTGAAGAGATTAATTAGCATTGTAAATAATTAAATTTTTTATTTTTATTTCACATATTTTGGAGATTTCAGGGACATAATCAGTACAATAAATTTACACCTGACAATAAGTAGAAAATCAATATTACTCATCTACAAAATGAAATTCTTAAAACACATTGATAAATTGGCTTTAAAAATTTAGCAAAACATCTGTTTGAGGTTGGTAAATGTAAATGATTTTTAAGCTTTTAGTTTTCTAATTTGAACCTTGGAAATGAAATAGAGGATTTAGATCCTTAAATGTTATTTTAAAGTAAATAGACTTGCATAAGCAGATAAAGGGAAAAAATATGATAAAAAGTAAGGTATTAATATTTTTAATTAAATTTTGTGTAGAATGAAGTATAAACACAATATTTTAATCATTATTTCTTTTATTAGATTGGTGATGGGCCGGCTATTCTTTCAGAAACTGGACTGCATTTGCTCAATGAAAAAGGATTTCCACTATCAAAATGTTAAATAATATATATATTTTCATGGGTATGGAATAGATTATATATTTTTACAACCAATTCTTTTAAATAAAATTTTTATACTTCATTGTCAAAAAATGTGTTCCTTTACAAAAAATTAGTATCCAACACTACAAAAACATAGTTTATTATACACTCAAGAGCCAAAACATTATGATCACCTGTCAATAACGAGTTGGCACACTGGGCGCGCAACACAGCTTCAACCCGCCTTGGCATGGATTAATACCAGTTAAATACCACTTCCACCTTATCACGTGCCATCCCGTCATCAGGCGAGTTCATTACAAAATGTAGGGGTGGTCATAATGTTTTGCCTCTTGAGTGTATTTCCCAACATAACAAATACTGTCCATATAAAACTCTAAATGAAAGTAAATCATATTTATGCAAAATAAGAAAAATTTAACTGTTTACAGTAAAATTATACCTATTTGCAAATGTTCATACTTGGTGTTATTATAAATGATCTATTGGAAATTCTGTTTTATATTTATAATATATTATAAAGATACTTTAAAAGTTATTTAATTTTTGAAATTATGTTGCATAATTTTTCAGGTTACTAACAATTTTCCAAGACTTGGCAGACTATTTAGTGTATAATACCATGTGATATTCAGAAAGCTTACTGCATATAGTATTTGCATTAATCGGTAGTAATTAAACTGTCAAAAACAAGAAACAATTATCTGAAGATACTGAGAATCTACACTAACAAACAATTGAAAAAATGTTTAAAAATATATTGATTCAGCATTTATGAATAATTGATTTGTTCGAATGAAATTTTTTCTAGTATCGGTACACTTGTCAACAAAAAAAAAAAATTTGTTCAATTATGAGAAGTTAATTTATATTTTACTACTTTGTGAGATACTAAAAAACTGATTCTGGCGATTTTTGAAATGTCAATTAATTGAGCAAGAAGTTGCATTAAATTTTGTTTGCAGAAGCCATTCTGTGAGCATTCCTATATCGGAAAAGAAATGTTTAGAAGTTGTATAAACAGTTCAAAGAAGGCAGAGAACGCGTTGAAGACAAAGAGCCTCTGGTCGACCATCAACCGACGAAACTCACATCCAAAAAATTAAACATTTGGTGCTTGCAAACCATCGATTTACAATTAGAGACCTTGTTGATGATGTTGGAATTTCAAAAGATGTTTTGAGCCTCAAACACGTCAAATCTCGATTGGTACAGAAAACACTGAATGTGCCAGCTCACATTGCATTGATTCTTCGTGACTTTTTCACCAAAAAATGAAACCCATATCATTCCACAACCACCGTATTCACATAATTTAGCATCATGCTACTTCTGGCTATTACCTAAACTTAAAAGACCACCCGAGGACACTGTTTGAAGAGACATCTCAAAAAATCGCCATA